>CALNXK010000210.1:57500-357500 GCA_942486035.1 Porites lobata | reverse complement strand
CCATCCCTCCCCACAAACGCCTGCTCAACTGAAGACAACATTCCTTTCCCATGCTTAGCCAATCACATTGTACTTTCCAAATTCTGGAAAGTTGACCTTGACCGCAAGGTAATCTGATAATTACTCGATCTGCATGAATGACTGGAAAAACTTTGTGACCTCTAATAAATCTTAGATTCAGAGCGGCAAAAATAAGGTTTAGTAAAATTTTAGAATACTCCATGCACTTCATAACCTTAGCGAAGGAGAGAAAAGAAGGAAAACGGTGACTCTAGGGTCACGTTTTAGTCACGTTTAGCCTGTCAACACCACATTGCACAACTGCTTATTGGTCACTTACCACGCAAATAAAACAATGGGAAAGGAATGTTGTTTTCGGCTGAGCAGGCGTTTGTGGGGAGGGATGAAAAACGAGCTCCCCTAAAAACACCTGTGTGGGAGGCGAGTCCCTTTGATGCATGTGTAGGCCGTTAAGGGGGTCATGTGACCCTTCTCATGCCAAAGTCATGGAATGCAACCCTAAAAATACCAGAGATAGAATGAGCACACAAAATATACTGGCACCACCAATTTCAGATTTTAAAAAAACTTTAATTTGTGCATGAGTAGTTTGAAAAGTGGGGGGTAATGATCAAAATACAATAATTGTATTTTGATTATTCAATGAAAAAAGCTCATGGACCACACACTTTTCCGTCTAACCGGCAATTTTCCCACACAAACTAAAAAAAACTAAAAACACTGTAAAACCTGTGTCAGTCGCGTCAAAATTGAGAACTACTACTAGTCATTCTCATGCTTTTTATATCTCTGGTAATTGTTTAATCAGTATCCCAAATTTTGACATGTGACTGTGTGAGAAGGGTATATCAAGAAGGCTTGACAGTATGACAAACTACCTGGTCATAGGAATTCCATATCTGCCTTTCATATATACTGGCAATCCATCCTTCTTCTGCAACAAATAAACACAAACCCTACAGTTGTAAGATATCGCCCATACAAATGAGACAACCATTGAAACAACTGCCACATGAAAGAAGCTCAAGCTAAATTTTTGAAGGCACTGTTTCCAGCCCTAGTTTCTAGTCAGATGATGAAGTAGGAGAGCAGGAAAAAATAAGAAGGAAGAGAGGGAGAGGGAGAGAGGAGGAAATGCCTGTGAGATTAGCTTTCAAAAAGTCATTCCAACCATTTTGTCGGCTAGTAATCCCACCTTAGTTTTAAGACCTTATCAATCAAGCAGTGGGTGACAGAGTGCACTGTGTACTGAATATTTTTTAAAAATATGTATGTATATTCAGGAAAAATCTTTTATCTTTGATTTGTGCAAATGAACACATCCTTTAACTCCTTAGATGAAAGAACTGGAAAGAAAAACTCATACTTTCTCTGCTGGTAATTTTCAGTCGGAGATCATTGACCAGCTGCTGTCCAATGACAATAATATTCAGGGATGTCACTAAGATTTCAAGTTGCCCGGTAAATACATCAATCTTTCGTTTGTGTAAATGTTCCCTCTAAAATACAACATAGGATGAAGAAGTTCGGATATGAAGGCCAAAACGTCATCCTACATTATGTTTATATAGTAATTTACAAACCCCTTCATTTGTTTACGTCACTAATATTATTCTAAGCTTATGAGTACGTCAGAGCTTAAAAAAGGAAAACACACGGTTAAAGTTGACTTAACGAAGTAACTTTGGCAGTAACCTCACTTTTCTCAGGGCTAAATTATCCCACCGCATATATTGATCAAAAGCTCAGATTGACAAAACTGGCTACGTAATTCAAGAATTAACGTTCCATCACTAACTGATGATAGTGACAGCGTACGAGCAATCAAGGTGTTTCCAAAATTATAATCATCACGTATCACGTACTATTAAACGAAAACCTTGACTGACCTGGAACTGCTCCTGGAAAAATTTGACCTTATTAGTGTCCGAGGCAGCTTCTGTTAGGAGATCTTCGCGTACCCTGGCCCGATAATCTTTTCTCAAATTTTCCATTTTCAGACTTTGGAAACCGGCCGGTTGGATAGAAAACAAGATGGCCGCAATATTGTCCGCGAGGACCTGGGCTAGAACACCAGACCCCTCGCGGTACACTTGAACCTTAAACTTGAACCAAGAGCCACAGGATAAAAATAACAGATTTCCATTTTTGGATATTTTAGGGTATTCAAAGAATACCCACAGAAATCCCAAATTTGGCAAAGTGAGACAAGTCCCAACGAGGGAATTCCCAACCAAGTTCCCTGGTTGGGACTTCCAAATTTGGGATTTTTGTGGGTATTCTTTAAATACCCTAAAATATTCAAAAATGGGAATCTGTTATTTTTTCCTGTGATAATGGCTCTTGAAAGAACTTGAAAAAGTTTACAACAACAACTCGTTACCTCATTGTAACCAACAACTACAGGTGATTATAAGAAAATGTATAAAACATAAGGAAAGTGCAGGCTGCTCGTTGGTCGCCCGAATTTTATTAGGTGAAGTGCACAGAGAGACAAAGTTAACTTGTGAAATAAAGAGTGTGTGTTTCGTTATTTAGGCGACGATGAGACGAAACAAGCGGTATAAATGTCAGGAGCCCATAACTGCTCTCGTAAATGTGTAATGTATCTCGCTCTTTAAGCACTGATTAACAACGAAACAAGCGCGATAAATGACCAATATATCTCGTTCTATAATCTTTGATCAGAAGAAACAAGCGCTGCAAATGGTAACAGGGATACTAGGATATTGTTGACCATGATAAAATTTCGGGCGACATAAGTTCGGGCTAGTTTCGGGCGACTTGACCGTAAGTGACCATAAAAATTAGAAGAGCGTTTGACTTTGTCTCTCTGTTCTCCCTTAGCTAAAAAAAATGCCTGTTATGCGAACTAGGAAAAAATATACAAAAAATGCATGCCTTCCGTTTTGGTCATCACATTTGTCTTCCTTTTTTGTTAGAATCTTGCAAACGAAAATATATGTTCTCTCTTGCAAATGGTTAATATAAAAGACTTCTTGTTGTATATTATAGCTACCCTGCTATTACGAGCTCTCGAAACTAAGGACACAAACTCGCCGTCCCGAAGGTGTCTGCAATTTAGATTACGAGTAGTCCTCCATTTTTCCCCAGGGATAGCAGAGCGAGCGAAACGCGAGCGAGCGTGAAAATTTTCACGCGCGCTCGCTCTACTATCGCTGAGGAAAAATGGGGGACTACTTGTCGTCTATCTGCAATTAAGCCGAATAATAAAGAGAGGTGATAGCCTGTGTAGCACTGTGGCAAGTGTTGAAAGGGGTAAAGGGTGACTCGGGAAAACGGGAGAGGAATTGGGGAGGGAGGAGAAGGGACTCCTCCCTTTTCGTTTTGCGTTTTTTTCCCTTCCCCCTCCCCCTTTGCGGTTGTTATACAGGATAGGAGTTGACCGTGTAGAGGAGAACTGGGATGAGCTTAACAGGCTTGTTAAGGCATCGATGTTTATTGCAATCCAATGATGAAAATCGATTAACTGCATGAAAGTATTTTCATTAATTTCTATGAAACCTGAAAATGACTTTCCCTATTTTTGCACTTACTTTGACAAGAGTCAAGGTTTGTCCATGACGTTTCGCAAAATTTGCTCACTTTCTCTGCCTTTGAGAACCCTGTACGCACAACAGACAGCGATGCGATCATGTTTATATTCACACATAAAGCGTTCTTTTTATTTTCAAATGTTACAGAGTGCGACTCAACAAAAAATTCTTAAAGCATAAATAGTCTTCACTGAAGCTTTTTAGCTTTACTGTACAAAGCATCAACTACTTTTCCCATCTCGTGGATCAATTCCAACGTGCTCTCGTACGTTTTATCGACTGGCGTTTCGTCAAACACAACCAACACTCCAGATCCCTGATCCAGAATGCCTATGAAAAGAAAAACATGCGTTACTTAAACTGTTCATTCTAATCGATGAAGTTTAATTCAAATCGAATCCATGTTAATCTCATTTATACTACGTCACCATTAGTTCCTCTGAAGTTTGACAAAACCATTTTGGTGTTTCAAGTTTGATATTTTTTCGGCTTTACCTCGCTGTAAGAACATCACAGCTGATGTTACAGTAATCGAATATAAAAAGCTGGATACAAGTGACTTAAACTACTAAATAAACAATAAGATTCTAGTTCTCAGGTTCCGATAGTTCAGTGGTTCTCATACTCGGTGTGGTTGTCACACTGATAGTTGGGGTTCTTGTAGTTCACCTGCTTCTAGCAGTTCTCGTGGTGTTCCTGTAAGGGGCAAGGATTGGTTGAGCAGCTACGTCCAATCCGCAGGAAAGACGGTAGCCGGAAGTACGACCAGCCGCGTCAACTGTACGGGTTAAGAAACGACGCGCTTCTTGTGCTTCATGCTTCTTCATTAGTTCTGCAAAACCATTTTCTACAGACAGAACCTGTGGCCAAACGGTTTGAAGGAGCTGTTTGGGAGTAGTGACTGCTAGAATTGAAGCTCTTGCCGAGGGCACCCCTGTACGTTTGCCTTTGTTTCCCTTCAGGACGTACCAGCAGTTTACGTCAAAACATTCGCGCAAGAACCACGAGAACGACAAGATCCAAAGAAACACGAGAACTATGACAGCCACATGGAGTATGAGAACCACAAGACCCATGAGAAGCACAAGAGCTATGAGAACCACAGAACTATCGGAGCCTAACAACTAGAATAAGTAAAAGGTAAAGGCGCACACGAGCCAAAGGTTCACACAGCTGGAGCTTATTTCCGGTTTCCGTAGCATGAAGCATGCCTAGGAGTGTTGCTACTCCTCCCTGGACGGGATGCAAGTCCATCGCAGGGTTACCCCCCGGCAGTATGTCGCTGGTACCCTTTTTACACCTGGATGAAGAGAGACAAAGTGGAGTAGAGTTCCTTGTCTAAGGAAACAACGAGACGGGCGTGGCTTGAACCCCGGACCTCCAGATCCAGAGTTCGAGGTGTTAGACAAGTAGAATGTTAAAGTTTATTCGGTAGTTTACGTCAGTTGTATCTAGTATTTTCCATTCGATATCTGTTACGTCAGTTGTGGGTTCTTACACCGAGGTGAAGCCGATAAAATAGCAAAAAAACACCAAAAAAGTTTTGTCAGACTTCAGAGCACCAAGGGTTATCAGACTAGTATTTTGAGGTTTTCTTCAGTTTCAAGAGTTTTCTACTCCTTTTGAGGATTGGTTCATTAACTTACCATGAAGTTTCTTATCAAGAATCATTTGAGAAAGCTTCTTTTCTACTACATTCTGTAAAAGAAAAACAAACAGACAAAACGAAATCTAAGTGGCTGTGCTTTTTTTTACTAAATGTCAACCTGTTATTAACTTTTCTATAATTATGTACCCAGAGCACTAATAATAAACACTTAATGAATGGTCCTGAGGGAAACAGTTAATTTTGTTTCAAAGGGACCACTCTTTAAGTGATTTGTTATATAGCTGAAGATCTTGAAGCTGGAAATTCAGTAAACCTCGCTGTAACGGCGGTGTTCGGTCAACATTCGCGAGTAACAGTGCTCTGTTACCGTGTGACGTCATAGATTTTTTGCAATGTTGCCCGCTCAGAGATTTTGGCGGGAAACAGTTTCATTCTTAGATGACATGTGACCTCGAAGTAACCAATGAGAGCGTGCTGTTGGGAAGAAATTTCCAGCTATATAACAAATTTGAACCTCTTCGGTTGATTGATATTGTTTGCCTTTAAGTTTGACCCATCAAACAGCCTTATTTTTGCTTCGGTCAAAAGCTTCCATTTTTGTCAAACAAATTTCCGAAAAACAGGGTGTATTTTTGCGTAGGTCAACTGGGCAGAGAAGGTGAAACGAAAGTCGGGGAGTTTCGAGAACGGTCTGTTCGGAGAGACGGCAACCGATCAGTTTGCCTGCGGTCTGTTCGCCATTTGATCATATTCGATATGTTAATTTGTTCGCCTAAGCATGTGCGAAAATATTATTATCATGCAGGCGCCTTGAAAAGCGATTTTGTGGGAAAAAAACCCAACTGTTAGAAATGTATAATTATTTTTGCGGGCACTTAATTTCGAGAAAAGAGAAAATGTGAGTGAAGAAATAATTACACGAAATGCACAAAGTTCGTTTGGATGGATCCTCAAGGGCGACGCCCAGGGAGCGTGGGCTCAATTCCCGAGCAGCGGCTGGTAATCGAGCCTATTGAATATCGCGAAAACATTTTTCGCGGGTACTTAGGGTCCCTTAATCCACAGGTTTTTTTTGTTTTTTGTTACAGGAAACAAGGAAACTACCAACTAACTATAGTTTTTACTTGTGGATGGAAAATTTGTTCCTACATTACAATACGGTATAGATATATTTACCAGTGGTAAATCAATGAGTTTGGCCACGTGGTCAATCTGAAATGAAATAATACACAGTTATGACACGTAAAATACAACAGTTCCTGCTTTCTTCTACTGACTGTTTTTGTCCGCAATCATTGAAATGATATGAGTTCTAAGCAATTGAAAATTGTTTGTTATCGAGTAAAAGTGTTAAGCCTTCCATTTACTTGTAGATGCAATCAGCTAATTTTCCCTTATGATGCCGCAAAGAAAGTACCAGGCGCATAACTTTCCCGCCAGTTATGCAGACTAACTGTTAACTATATGCTGTACCATTAATTGAACTGTTGCGTTTGGATAGGACAGAGTTTTGTACCTGAACTCGAGCAAATGGTTCTATAATTCTGCTGAGGTTCTGTTCCAACAGATTGTCATACAGTGCATCTAAGTGGGTCTACAAGAAAGAGAAGGAAAGTAAAAGTTTAGAAAATGATCAAGACGAAAGAAGAAAAAAACCAAGAGTCAAACAGTCAACTCAAACTTAACTGGAAAAAGTAAATAAAGGGGTAAGTAGTGCAAAAAAAATAGGCTACTTTTGTTTTAAAAACATGTTAAAACTCATACTCGGCTCTGAGGATGAATGGTATAAACAAAGAAATCGTATTAAGATTCAAGGCTGAATAATTCATCTCTTTTGCTTTACTCCTCCCAGACTCCCAGCCTCATATAGGTATGTGCTGCTGTGAAGGGTATGGTTTTCAAGCAGTTTTCTAGGATAGGATATATAAATCAGAGCGTTTGGGTCTGTTGGCTGATCAGTTGGTTGAAGATTTTATCCAGACTAGAGATACAGCTAGCTCTGGTAAAGGTTAAGGGTTCCAGGCTCCCAAGATGGGAAATGGTTTTGATAATTTGAGCTGATCTGTTGGCAGGTGAAGCTTGATAAGGGAGTCGGAAGAGGGGAAATGGTGGTGCCCCTTCCCTCCCCTCCTCAGTCCCTCACTAGCCTAGCCTCTTTCTTAGCACTAGCGCCATCATTCACCTTTTTTGCCTCACTTAGGGTACTTTCCAAATATCCGAATTGGCTGGACTGGTTATTTTCAAACTGAAAGAGTAGTTTTATCTTGAATTTCTGGCTGAAAAGTACTGATTAATGGTGGAACTCTCTTTATAACTGCATTAGTCCAGCCAGCCAGCTCTGACAATGGTAAGCGTCACTTAAACTCATAGTCCAACCTTTGAAAAAGGTACAGCACAATAACATTGAGATATACAACATAATTCTGCATTCATGGCACACACATACCCTTATAATAGGATCCTCAGTGAGCTCCTGTTTAAAAGTGCTGAGAGCCTTCAACAAAGAAAAACAAATACTGATTGTGAAGCATTGAAACAGGAACAACTACTTGTAATAAAAGAACGTTACTTGATACATATTACAAATAATATCTTAGTGATTGAGGGTGCTTACCATTTACAAAAAGTTTCCAGAAAAACTGGCCAGGGAGTAAGATGGAACATGACTATTTTAAGTCGTTCCAGTGGGAACTTTCTTGTAGCAACATAACATCTGAACAGGTAGTCCTGTTTCGAATGTCCAAGGCATAAGGAAATTCACGTTCCATTTCTTCAAAGCATTCTTTGATACCAGTTTTAGGCCTTCATGCCCATTTTTTGACAAATGGAACGCTCTGTACAAATGGTAAACGTGATTTCGGGATGAAATTTAGCGGCCCTGACTTTTGATTACGATTTGCCCAAACTGTGAACCAACCGGCTTGCCCATGTAAATGCCAAATGACCTTTGACAAAATTTCTTTGGCTTGTCAACATGACCAGCATCAGTCTTACAAATTAATTTGAGCCCTGCATAGAAGCATTTGCAGTAGTTGCATCTACAGTAGCTATGCTTAATACATAACACTACCTGTTGGAACTCTGATAGGGACCTATTGTGGCTTGCATTGGCAATACTCTTCATTGCAATCAACTGAAAAATGAACATAAAATTAATTTAAAAACCAGTTATTTTTCTTACATTTGCATGAACCCACAAAGTGTGCTATGAAACGTTGGGCTACAAAAACTGAAAAACATGCTGTTTCCTCAACAGACTATTTTGTGAAAAATTGCAAATGCTTTTGGTTAAACACACAAAATGTGATTGCTCTGTAAATTAAGTGGACTTTTCACTCAGGGATGATAGAATGGAGCCAAAAGTCAAGACCCAAAAAAAAAAAATCCCTAGGGCAGGCTTTTTGGCCCTAAAAGTTCAGATGTAGAGCGACACCACAGTTAACTCAAAACTGTTCTTTTTTCTACTTTTTTCGCAAACTACGACTCCATGTCTTTGCCTTTTTTTTTCAGAGCAAAAATTTGAAATCTGGTGGTAAAAAAAATTTTGGTGAGTAAAATTAAAGCCCAAAAAGGCTCTTGAAATGACATCCATGTTCACTGATAGTCGTAACGTTTCACTGACGGTTAATTCAATGTTAAACACAGCAGGATTAATATTTTGCTTACCTGTGATCCTGAATATCTCAGTGCCAATTTCCCGCTGATTATTGATTGAACATCATCAGGGCTGAAAAAAGGACAAACAAACATAAATAAATAAATAATATATAAAAAATTTAATAATTGGAAAAAATAAAGCAAACATCTTCATCTGGTTATGTATTATCTATGTATAGTTGATGAAAAGCACTTAAAAAAGTAGTTAAATTTTTTGACAAAATAAACATTGGTAAAAACAAAAAATTTAACAAAAGAGTACCCCATTCACACATTAAAAAGATGAGACATAATAAAAGAAATTATGCCAATGCAATCTGCCATGAAAATTTCCACACTAGAGAATATTTCCCTCAGATTTCTCGCAAAGTAGAAAATGAGAAACACCTTTGATGGATTTCAGATTGAGACAGATCTTGGTGATACCATATTCTAACTAACCTGTTAAGCATGATCTTGCACAGAAGCATATATTTTAGTGCTGACACAGCTTTGGGGTTGTCAATGGAGTCATAGCCCTGCAAAAATAGAAATACAAAATGTGCTGTTTATCTGACCATTCCTTGATCAACAGGCCATTTCCGAGTTCCAAAAACCTTCACTTTCAAAATGAGGTCAAGTGCACAACTTTTCTGGTGAAAATGAGTTTTATCTGCATCAGAACAAAAAATCATTTCCATATCAAAGGCTGAGCACTTCACCATTTTTTGATACAGAAGCCCAGGGAAACTTGGAAATGGCTCATAAAAAAGCAGTTTTCACTTCTCTAGGAGGCATGCTTGCAAATCAACAAAGCAATGGGCCATATTTCCAAGTTCAAAAAACTCTCACTTTCAAAATGTTAGAGGCTAAGTGCAAAACCTTGCTTGTGAAAATGAGTTTTATTTGCATGAGAGGAAAAATTCATTTTCATATCAATACCTTCGCATTTAGCCTCGCTTTAAAACAAAAACTAATAATTATTTATTTTTAGGTAAGGCAATAACATTAACATTTACAGTGTATGTACCTCAAATGCTTCATAGAAGTAAGAATAAGCTGTTTTGAAGTCCTTTTCTTCAGCATGTAAAATACCTGGAGAATAGAAACTAAAAAGTTACGACTTGTATAATTCGCTTTCTAAATTTATAGAAGCAGGGATTAAAATAATGTATTTACAATCATAACATTTTACAATCACTATGAGAAATAACCTGATCATACCTGACTGTTGGTCCAATGATGCTTGCAATTTTGGAGGACAGTAAATTCCATTACCTGTTGTTCTTGCTGAAGTAAGGGCAGCTCTATCAGACATAAAAAGATTCATATCACCCTCCCGATTTTTGTTAGACGTAAGACTACAGTGTAATTTCCTATGTTTATTGACTAGTGAGCAGTTTGATTTTACCATACAGGCTTTGAAAAAGGAAACAAATCTATTCCAGCTCATTTGCTCTTTGCCAAGTCAATGTATGAACTAGTCATAGACACAGCTGTAAGCTATGCAAAGTAGAAGGAAGGAAACTTGAGATGTAGTTGATGTGAGAAAAGGATGTGTAAAGATGACCAGCAAAATTCATGCCGCCAACAAAATGATCTTGAGAGGCTGCCATTCTAACCTGGATTTGGGAATGTTGCTCAAGTTGTGGTAAACTTTGCTTTCCAGCAGTTGTACTTCAACTAGTAATGCCTTGTCATCCAGTTTCTTAAGCTCCTTCAAAAGTTTTGAACCTGAGGAAAGTATGGAGGAATTAAAAAAGATACTTTAGTGGAAATATTCTCCTAACAATATCCAAAAAAAAGGTATATTTTAAAATGATCACCTGGGAAAAAGGAATAAAAACTAATTTTTTATAGAAATATATAGAGATCAGTTTGGAGAATTTGTTTTGGGGCTTAAAGGGGTTAAAATAAAAACATAAAAAATATTTTCAACTTGATGTTAAAATCTTTCCCTTGTGCATTACAGGGCTTAAATTTTGAACTATGAACAAAAGAAAATTTGGGCCCCATAAAGCTTAAGAGAAATGTATTACAACAGTTTGAAAATTTCAAAATTTACAAGGATTTGTATAGAAAACAACTAAACAGTCTGTGACTGGATGGCAAGAGTTAATTTACAAATCCATTTAACTTTGGCAGTCCTTGCAATCACTACATTTGAGATTGTGCTCTTTTAGTTCCTGCTAAAACTATTTAAAAACAAAACAAAACAAAAAACTTGTTTACAGAAAGTTGATCACGTGACCAACTATTGAAAAAAGACTATTAGCTTTATACATAAAGTTTTCCTTGCTCTATCACTCTTTCCATTACAGCAATACTTACCTATTTGTAATGCTTTCGTGTAGTCTTTAGTTTCCAGATATAAGCCTACCAATCTTGCCTACAAAGATAAAAGAATAAAAAAAATGACTGCCATAATATCATATGGTGATGAATTACTCCTTAGATTTGTATAGGTAATAGCATGATTAGTGATGATATTTGGCATAAATACCACTAGTGATATTTCAAAATTGTTATACGTAATTTCACGAGCCGTTAGGCGAGTGAAATTTGAGACAACTTTGAAATATCACGAGTGGTATTTATGCCAAATATCACGTTCAAATCATGCTATTATTTGTTTATACTACTACCCGCAAAAGGTTTGTAATTTTCACATGTAGGTATTTCAAATTAAGCTGAAATACTACTGCCCTAAGCCAATCAGATTGCAGTAATTTCTCATGTGGTAGTATAAAGCATGAAATTTCAGCATTAATTTGTAATTTCACATATGAAATTACAAATTGTTCATTTATCTTTGCCTGAATGCAGTGAAGCATAATGAAACAAAAGAAAAATGGTTTCTTGAATTCCCAAGCACAGGTGCATTTGTCGGCGGTGCGTTTTAAGTGCTGGTATGAGATTATGCAAAGAAAGTGTGATATGTAAAGTAGCAGTATATATTTGCTGAACAGTAAACAAGTTTCATTGTGGATTTTTACAAGCGGACAGTTCAATTTTGTTCTTTTTTATGTTTTGATTGAAATCCTGTAATCCATTTCTTCGTAACAATTTCAGTTGTACTTTCCTGATGATTGACAGTTATTATTAAGTGGTTTTGCTTATTCATTTACTTTGGCCGGATCAAATGTATACAGTTTGATTTTTTGGTGTCTAAGCGGTGTAAACAATTGTTTTTGTTTTGCAATTAGTTGGTTAGTTCAATAAATGGGCTAAGAATTGTCTGCTTATCTCGCACCGCATTCTGGTTGTCAGTTTTTTGGGTGTGGGCAATTCAAGAAATTGCCATGGCAACCTTCTGTATGTCTCAGCGGCACAATGGCGACGAAGTTTTAAAATGTTACATGAATGAAGATGTCAAGGCATTAAAAGATGCTTTAGAAAACCTAAACACACCAAAGAGCTCATAAGGAAGGATTCTAACAGGTATTTTGTTGAAAAATTTAGAGAATTCTGAACTTTAGGCTCTAAACTTATGAGAGAGTGGAGTTCCTGATTGATATGAACGTGTCAAAAATCCAAGATTGCGAACATAATTCATCACCCATGATATTAATAGGTAATCCAATGGTACACTCATGAAATTAGGGAATAATTTCACCCGTGTTTTCTCCGAATCCTAATAATTTCCCGAGCCTTTTTCACTTGTCACCATTTGATTAACCAAAGTAATTTATTATGAGGCTGTACAATTATTGGTATTGTTATCCACCATTATTTTGAACAACTCACTGAGGTGTGGCAAAAAGCTTACATCTTGAAATGTAGGGAAAACTCCAAGAATCAGGTCAATAAATTATTTTCCTGTACTTGCAGAGTTCAAAGTGTTCAAATAATTTTATTAAAGAAGACAAATGCAAAAACATTATTTACGTGTACTTTAATCAAAAAGATTTTGACTTTGCAATACAGCATCACTTACCTGAAGAGCCTGCCTTAGAAATGTTCTTTTCTCCTGCATGGCCCACTCAATGCACTCATTACACAGTTCAACCTTGGAGAAATGATGTAAAATTGCATTATTTCAGCGCCAGTTACTGATGCTCTTTGTCCAAATAGATGTTTTTTTATGGATGTTAAATAATCATGCACTGCTATGAGGTATGAAAAGCACCTGCTGTCATTGCTGTTGACAGACGGCATACTAATAAAAGCCTGCAATCCAAATCTGAAGGTTATTATGCAAGTGTGGCACATACAGGTATGTAGTCAGTATTCATTTCGACTTCCACTAAACTGAATGGATTGCAAAGAACTCATTCTGAACACTTCTATCACTCGTAATCTCATCAAGCGGGTCTTGACCTTCTATCACAAGAAAGTTATGTAAACAACAGCACCTGTTAAGAAACAGGGTTTTATCTTTCAATCAATCTTACCCACACTCCCTAACATATGGTTATTAGAAGTAAAGTTTTGTTTAGAATGAAGGCCATTTTCTTAATTGTTGTACTCACCTCAGCTACATAGCTCATGTTCACATTAAAACCATGTCAAATCACACACCTTTTCCAGTGCCTCAAAATCATGTAATATGACATGATCTCTAGTGCTTTAAAACCATGCACTATCACACACGAATTGGTTATCTTGAGGTGTTCTATCAATCTATGATTACCACAAGTTACTCTTATCAAATACCTCCATCCCAGTGGAAGCCTCCATGTCCAGGAAAACATCCACCAAGTTCCTGACAAGTTTAGCTGCTTTGGCTTTTGATACTGTTTTAAGGAATGGTCTGATAAACTTGATAAGCCCACCAAGCTCTAAGAAACAAAATTACACTCATAATCAATCTATTGTAGCTTCTGTAACAGCCCGTAGAGTGCATTCCAGTTGCCTAAACAAACTCTCCTCAACAGCCATAAAAAAGAATGATTGGAAAACTAATGAACTTACTCCTCTTTGCACCCTTCTTCTTGTTAACATTTTTGCTCTGACCAGTGGTTCATTGACATAAAGTTGAACCTCTTTAACGATTACCTCTCCCCAATGGCCACCTCTTGACAATGACCACTTTTTTGGTGGACAGTTCATACATTGACTCATGAACCTCCTTTAACAACCACCTTTCCACCTCTCCACAACAGCCACCGCTCTACAATGGCCACTTTCTTCTGTCCCCCAGGCAGAGATGCCAACCTCTCAGGATCTAAATTCACTACCCCCCCGGAATTTCAATGAACCCCCCGCCAAACTGACCCAGCCCCTAATGGGAATCAGTTAGGACAATATATGAAGTTTTACATGCAGTAAATGCTATCAAAATTCGCAATCGTCATTTTGGTGCCAGAAATAATCTTTGTCAGTGATTAAATATGTGCAAAAATGCCGTAGAAACCATACTGAGAATAACAAAAATTCACGTTATGAGCTAAAAATGGGCTAAATCTCGAACTAAGGCACAGAAAAGCTCAAAAGATGATTTTACTCGGGAGATATGGTGATCAACCCATACGGGAGAGAGGGAGATCAATACCATATCCGGGAGTCCCCCGGATAGTCCCGGAGAGTTGGCGTGTATGCCCAGCTGGCCATTGTGGAGCGGTTCAACTGTATTGCGATTGTGTTAAGGCCATCCCAATAAAATGTTTCGTTTCCCATCGCCCTCCCTCTCGTGAAGGTGGGTCAGTCGGTCGGGCAAAAAAAAAAAAGAATGAACACATGATTGCCTATTAATTCTCACATTTAGTCTGTAAGATATAATCAGATGGTAAAAGATGTATATTAACAGGACTATCAAATGTCTAAAAAGGCTACAAAAACGAAGTATCGATGATAATTTAAGACAATTCGTGTTAATAAGACAAGATCATGAGCTTGTAAATTAAATTACTTGCTTCTTTACAAGTGATTCTGGATTTTTTTTTTTTTTGACTTTTCCAAAAAATGGGTCAGTCAGGTGATGGGAAACAAAGTATTAAATTGGGATGGCCTAAGTAATATTAAATTTGCTATAAGAAGCATTTCAAGACATATTTGACCCTCTCCTCCAAAATTGGTGCAACATACACCAACACCTTGATCACGCTTCCAACAATGGCCTTCTCACTACAATGCAGTGGTCACATACCTTTGTTTCCAAGGTGGCAAGTAGAGATTTAACTGTTCCATTCAAAAAGCTACTCAATTTTTTTGGGAAATCTTTCTGTAATATACCAACTTAAGCTAAGCTTAAGATGATATGACGCTTACTCACTTGCTTACATTTATTATAACATGTGGTTCTAAAAGATGTGCTCCCAACTTGAAGATTGTTTAACTTTACCTTCTGCTTTTCCATGCTTGGAGAGCAAATTTCCAAGACTGAGGATCGCTTGCTCTTTCATTTTGATTCCCTCTTCGTCGTTGCTACTAATGTCGCGTTTCACTAGAAAAGTCATTGATCAAAAGAATAAAAGAAAAGTCAATTTTGGAGCACGGGCATCGAAAAAGAAAACGGTTTTTGGTGAAAAAGGATAAAAATTTGATATCAAAACTCTGAAAGTGTATTACCAATAGAGGAAAGCAACTCCATCGCCTGCTCGGGCGAGGAGTTTGACATTTCTTCTGCTAACTCGAGTTCATTCGCCATTTTGGATTTCTTTCTACGAGCACCCCACAATGCAATGCAATCAGAACATGCATTGTCATTCTAGAGCCCAGGCTTCTCGGGTATCACCCGATTGTTTCCGAAGAATAAATCGGAAGTCAGGTGATCAATATACAACGGAGCCGACATTGATTAGCTGAAAATGGCGGTTGTTCAGGCAAATGCGGATCAGAAGATGCGTAGGTGAGATCTTCATTAAATACTCCTGGTGGACGTGATCAACGTACCCAACGGCTTCACCATGGAAAGCGACGAGTCAGAGAGGCAGAAAAAACTGGAAGCAGGAAAAGAAAAGGTTGTAATTGAACCGCGTGACGTGGCTTTGCGCGCGAAGTTCAGAAACTACTTTGATTGATTTTGCATTGAGCTCGTAATAGCTTTTGGGTTAAGCATCTTGTATTTTAATACCTTTCCAGCTCAAAATGTTTCAGAAGAAGAAGTCGGGCACAGGCACGAAGAAAAAAAAGAAGAAAGGGACATCTTCCACAAGCGGATCTGGGCAAAGCCCTTCACCCGGGGGTAAAGAGAGAAGACGAAGAAGCACATCACAAGATCGGGGTGCGAAACCGCTTGCAGAGGTTGCAGCGGCCGGGGAAGAAAAAGGGGCCCACAGAGAAGGCGAAGACGTTGAGGTGGAGGAAATTAGTCAGGCAGACACAGATAGAGATGCTCCGTCGATCGCTTCAGAACTGGGATCACCTATTCCCTTTGATGTGAGTTTAATAACTTTGAAATACAGTATGCTAATATAAAGCAGACCGACCACATGTGTTCAAGCAATATCGTCTCTTTTTAACAAAAAATGAACGAAATTGAAAAAATTATGAAGAACGCAGAAAGCGCTGCTTGTTAAGTGAAATTCTAGTTGCAAACAATAGTTTAACATTTGAAGTCTGGACTCATAAGCGTGAACTTCACCAATAATCTTTGGAGGAAATCGACCACAAAATTGACGAATTTTGCGCATTGATATCGATACTTTCATTTTATAAGTGACATGGAAGTAATATACGGATTCTTCTTTTTACAGTGCAGGAAGTGTGATTTACTGTCTCTGAGCTTCATCTGAGGAAGCTAACATGGAAATTGGATACGAGTGACTTCCTAATTGTATTACACGCAAATTTCTTTGATAACTTTAGTCCCGTTCATAAACGAAAAATCTCATGCTGTTAAGCAAAGTCTTGTTGATATGTTTTGAAAATGTCAGGTTTCCCCCTCAGTGTGACCTCTTCCATTTAAAATCAAAATTTTGGTGTGGAAAGTATGTGTGATTCTCGTGCGTGGGCTATCGCATGACAACAGGGGACGCCGTCCGTAGTCAATGACCTCAACATGTTCATAAAATATTTAAAGGGTTTACTTAAATAATACTTCGTTTGTTTTTAGGCTGAACAAGAGCAAAACTCACAATCAGGAAGCTATGTCAGTGGAAGCGAATACACAAGCGGCGAAGAATATTCCGAGGTATGAATATTGTTGCATTCTTCCATTCACCTGAGTTCATAAAGATCTTTTCACACTATGCATTGTTTGAAAGCTTTGTTTTTGTAAAGAACAGAGATAAAAAGAGTATATGCTTCCGTCAGTCAAGCGTTTAATGAAGACGCTCGCCAAATGTTTATAAATATAAATACATCTGTGGGATATCGGTTCATATTGATATTGCACGACGTTTATTTTATGGACTTTGAAATTTATGAAATAGACAACTTCGCTGTCTTCGGTTTCAATCAAAAAGTTTAATCGTGACGCAAGGACAAAAAAGTCAATAATTATCTAATGAAAATGGTAATTAACACATTTTGAGTTCATAAATACCCTTTCTTAGAGTCCTTTTTGGATGTAAATATTGCCAACTTATTTACTCGTATCAACTCTATTGTCTTGTGAGTAATTTGTTTTAGTGAAGACAAAATACACTTTTAAGTTTCGTTCTAAGACACGTTTCTTGATAGTATTATGTTTATTTTGGATGCAATTTAAGGATAAACTGACATATAACCTCTTTCCTTGTCTAACACCTGCCTGATTTTAACCCTGATGTTTCATAATATTTGCACATACAGCTTTGTGCCTTCCGAATACATTTTCATTAAATTTTTTTGTTGCCAAAACAGTTTAATAATGTAAAGTTTGAAAACTCCCCAGGCATTTTGTTTTGTTGCGTGCAATGCATGAATGCATGCAGCTGTTTGAATTTTTTTCTTCAAAAAAATACAAATTTTGTGTCATTCCTGTGATGAATTTTTCTCCTTTCATGCAAAACCTACTATTACTTTTAGGCTTTATCAGAAAACATGCACTCTTGGCATTTTATATTCTCAAACTTACTAACAATTCATGTAAAGAATTCAAAGTAACTATATCTATTGTGATATTGGTTTCAAAAATTTGGGATTTGAGAAAAGCCACTAACACTTTGACTAAGTTGTTGCAAGATTGTCTCTCTAACTTCTAAACCCATGGTGTTACAATTCATATGAAACCCCATTGGCATTTATATATGGCTATTTATTTCTTGGGCTTTTATAAAATGATATTTGAATATATTTGTTAGTTTTTTCTTTTGTACTGATAGGAGTGATACTCATAGGGCTAATAATAATAATAATAATAATAATAATAGTAATAATAATAATAATAATAACAACAATTGACTTAATTTTGATCAGCTGTCAATGCTCAGCCGACTGTGATTCAAATGGAGACTACTGTGTTGTCCATTGAAACATTAGTCACTGTCATAAAGTCCTACATGTAATTAGATTTAATGGAAGAAAGACCATCACAGTACTGTTATATTCAGTATATGAAATCAACATCCACTGCAATAGCTAACAAACACAGCTGCCTTGCACTTGATGTTGAGGAATGGGAAGTTGCTGTATTTACTGTAGGCTGCACCAGTGTTCGATGTAGGCTGTGTTTTTGGGTCATTGATGTGGAATATTCTATTCTGTTGCAAAATGAAATTATCGTGGAGTCATACTGAAAAGTAAAAAAAAGTTACCTCATATAATTATAAGTACTTCGAAAGCAGCAGGCAATAATAAAATCATCAATGGCTTTGCTCAGGAATATCTGAGTGACTTGCTAGAAACTTATGTCCCCACTCATTCCTTGCGTTTTGCAACGCAAGGCTTTCTAGCTGTCCCCAAATCCTTAAATTCCACCTATGCGGACTAAGCTTGTACAGTTGCTGCACCCAAACTTTGGTACAACCTGCCAGTAAATATTAGAGCAACAAGTTTCCTAGATTCTATTAAAAGGAAGCTCAAGACCCATTTCTTTCAGGATGCATTCTTATAGCATTTCTTTATAGCATTTTTTATAGCATTTTTAGCAAAGCGTTTTGTATTTTGTAACGTATTGATTGTAGTCTTAGGCTTTGACAGATTTTTATTTCTGTAAATGCATTGAGGCAATGCATAATCTGTTCCAAACTGTAATTATTATTATTGTTATTATTTAAAGTAGAGGTAGATTTTGTGTTGGGCATCATATTATAGTTTGACTCAGACCATTTTTGAAATGACCTAATTTAAAATACCATGTGGGACATATGACCCACTTTGACTAATTTCTAGAGTGACCACTGGTGCACCACAGATGAAACTAAACTCAAGTAGGTCTGGGAAACAGTGCCAAAATCCTTGTTTAGGGCCTCAACCTGTGTACCAGGATTTGGGTACTCGCCATGATTGGCCTGTTAAAAAAGCCATTGTCAATTTGCCTGTCAGTTTGAAAAGGAAATTGGAAATGCACTACCTGTAATTCGTTGAGTGCGTAGGGTGCGCAGAAAAAGGATCTCATTACTGCTTCACAGACATTATTAACCAGTTTTTGTACATTTACTGGGTATAAATTCCTAGCTATGTGATTTGAATTCTGTTATTTTAATAATGAAGCTGTTGTATTTGTGTCATTCTACAGGAGGGTGGCCTAGACAGCTATGACATTGCTAACATTGAAAGAAATGAGCTAAAAAATAGAACACAGGAACTGGAGGAAGAATTGGCAGCCAAGAAAGCGGCATTGAAACAGATCAGCCGTGAAAATGCTGACTTGAAGGGGAGGGTGGAGTTACTGCTGCAGGACCAGTCGGGAGCGTCAGTCATTAAGGAACTCAGCAGACAGGTTGAGGAAATGAAAGAAAACTTACAAACGAAGCAGTCAATTCTTGAAGACATCAATAAAGAAAATCAAGATCTGAGAACCAAGCTGGAGCGTAGCGATCAGAGTAAAGGGGTGTCAGGTGATGCGCAAACAGACGAGTTAAAGGCAAAGCAGCTGGCTTTAGATGAATTAAATACGACAAACCAAAGACTTCAAGCTGAAATTGCCACCCTGAAGAAACAATCATCAACTACTCAAGAAAATGGTTTGCCAAATGATTTTCTGGAGCTAGAGAACTTGAGAGAGACATTGAGATCCAAGGAGGAAATTTTGGAGAAAGTTCAGAAAGAAAACAGCGAGTTGAACTTGAGACTAAAATCGTTAGGTGTTGAAGAAGGTGCTAAGGTCAAAGAAAGATCTAATAAAGTGGACGAGCTTTCAAAAATGCTATGGGAGAAGGAGAGTGAGATAGGTAACTTGCAACATTTAAAGGCACAACTGGAAGAGAGACTTGGAAGCTTACAGAATGTGCAAAATGAACTGGAGGAAAGTAGACGACACTGCGCTGCACTTGAAGCTCAACTGGCTAATGTTAGTGCAGTGGATAACTCTATGGAAGAAAAATCGGAAATGGAGAATCTTCGAGAGAATCTAAGACTTAAGCAGGAAACTATGGAGCAGTTGAACAGAGAGAATGAGGATCTTAAACAGCGACTTAATACTTTAGAGTCCACAGATTTTAAAGGACTTCTCGAAGAAAGCTACAAGAAACTACAGCAGTTTAGTGAGGAGTCTGCTGCAAAGGATGAGCAACTTGCAAAGTTACAGCCTGTTCAATCAGAACTTGAGCAAAGTATAGAGAGAAGCAAAGAGTTGGAACAACAAGTGTCTTTCTTGAAGCACCGGCTTGAAGTTGCGGAGGACAACTCTCTGTCGGAATCTTCCCAGATGGAAAACTTGAAAGAAAATCTGAAACTTAAACAGGAAACTGTCCAACAGCTGAGCAAAGACAATGAAGATCTTCGGACCAGGCTAGATCATTCTAATGAAGGGAACAAGCTACTGGAAACAAAACTTGAAGAGCTTTCCAGAGAGCTAGATTCCAAAAAAGAGCAAGTAAATCAAGTTGAAGAGCTGCAAAATGAACTTCAAAAGAGCAAAGCTAAGACAGATGAGTTACAACAAGAAGTCATGAGGTTGCAGCATGAGGTAGATACAATGGAGGACAACTCGCAGTCTGAATCCTCATTAATGGAGAACCTCAAGGAAAATTTAAAACTCAAACAACAAACTGTGGAACAACTTAGTAAAGATTACGAGTTCATGCAACAACAGCTGGCACAAAGCCAGGCTAGTTTAGTGGAATTGTCGGAACAGTTGACAAACAATCGGAATGAACTGAAGACGGTGATGAGAGAGAGGGATGAGAAACTGATGAAGGTCATGGATCAGTTTGCTGAGAAGGAAGAGGAGTTGGAGGATTTGAGGAAGAACAATGAAGAGATGAAATCACAACTCAAACAGCTGAGTAATGATGTGAGTAGTACAATGTTTGAGTCTTCTTTCAACATCATGTTGCTCTTACAATCATGTGAATTCACAATAACCTTATTACATATACCATTCTTATCAAAGTTAGGGGCTGTTTACTGTACATGACATCGAGGTGACTTTTGCCCTGAGCGAGTTCACTCCAGTTCCCTTTCATGGCTCTATATTTGTTTACATGATACTACCACAAAATGTCATGCCGGCGCGCGTCACCCTGGTGTTAGTTCACCCTGGTTCTTGTACCAGGGCGAGAATTTCACTCCAGTACGAAATCTCGCAATGGTATCATGTAAATGCGAAACGATCACAAGTTTCGGTGTGAAATCGGTCTGCCAGTAGACTGGAATGGGTAGTGCATACATGATGTTTGCAATTTTGAATCACACATGTATTTTATCAACATGAAATGTACCTTCAAATAACGAGATATGACATGACCCAGTCATCATGTAAATGCGATATGAAATCAAAAAGTCATCCCAGTATGAAATTCGCGCTGGTGCGAGTTTCTCGTGTAAACGCCCCCTTACACCCTGTATTGGGTAGGTTCCTGTTGTTGTGAATGAGTGGGATCACCAATGACATAGTACAAAGGAATGAAAAGACACTGAGTGAACAGTACCCACAACACAAAACAAAAGCAACCAACAAGAGTGTCTGCAACACCAAGAAACGTTTAAGAACTCTACACCCCCTTCCAAATTCAATAACTTTTTTCTACGAACGACCAAACACATAATCATAATACAAAGAGTGCTCAATCTTTGTTTACTGCTATACAGAACCAATACCAGGTGGTTTTCCGTTTACTCTCAAAGTCCAAAGTTTTACAGCTCTCTGATTGCTAAGATAACTGAATCTTCCTCCTATGCGTCTTTTAAAAAAAAGCTTGAAGAATTTCTTCGCAATAGGTGTTAACTTAATATTGCTTTAAGCTTGAGTTACTTTTATTTTGTAAATGCTTGTACTACTTTTGCCAGTCCATATTTTCATTTTAGACTTGCTAATTTTTAGTTCGGAGGAAACCTGATTTTTTATAAGCCCTGTAGTTTCTTTCACATTTCCTTGCCATCTGCTTCCTTTAATTTTCTCTATAATACACCTTTATTGTAATGATGTGTGATATGGCGAATATATGTGAATGAATTAATGAAAAAAACCCTGTGTTGACGAGTACCTGTTTGTGGTTTTCTAAGCACAAACTCCAATAAGGAAATTACTACCACAGATTCATTTAAAATGTCTTGATTTTTAAGCAAGTTCTCTTTACAAGTGCCATATGGAGAGAATGAAGAATAGTGTTGAGAACATGGAGATTGATATAAAAGCTTCAATGTATTTTACTCTCTTAACACCTAGGTTACCACTTATCGCACCCAGTCTGAAGAACTTGCTGAAAGGCTGAGTACTTCTCAGGACCACTTGCTTGAGCTCCAAGGGAATGTGGAAACTAGAGATGAGAAAGTTCGAGAGTTGATGCAAAATCTAGCAGATCATGACAGCGAGCAAAAAAATGTTAAACATGAGGCTCAGATGCAGACAGAAGAACTGACTGAACAGATAAAGATGTTGCAAGAGCAGTTAGTGGAGGTAAGATAAATTATTCTGACTTGTATTTTTTCTCCCCACTGGGCTGACAAATTTACATTACAAGGGTTGTCTTATGAGTAAAGCATAAAATGAGGTCCAGTGGGAGGGGGGATGGGGTGGAGAAAAAAGGTAAAGGAGGGGTAGGGCGTCAACTTTCCTCTGTTCTATGCCTGGTCCTTACTTGTCTTGCTTCCCCTGTTGCTTTCAACTCTTGCCTTGTAGACTATTGCTTTACTGTGTGATCCAAAGATCAAACATAGGATATTAGACAGAACATTTCATGAACATGTAAGATGTAATAGTTCCGTAGCTTATGCTGGACTGAAGGTTGTATCGTTATCAGGCCATAATTACAGCGTTTAACAGCTATAGTTCTTTTTAAAGCCTCTGTAGAGCAAGCTCACTGATTGAAGGGTGGTGATGGGGATAGAAATGTGTTCCAATCCCCTATGCCCCCCCCTCCCCCCAATTCCTCCCTAAAAGCTGAGAGTTTATAAGCAGGTTACAGATTCCTGCCCAACTGCAAGCCATGTTCTAAATAGCAAAACTTGAAAACAAATTTTCATAGACATTCTTGCATCATGTAAATAATTTTTCCACCCTCCCTGTTAAGTTCTTTGTTGAATGTTTAATCGCCATGATGCTATAGGATTTGAACAAAAACCGAACACACACACAACACGCTTCTCAAGGCATTACAACACCAGCAACAGAGTGCCCGTGGTATTGTGGGATGTTTTTATGTTCACTTCCGGTGAACTTAAACAACCTAGACATCCGGTTTCATACACTGCACTTCCGTCTGTTTGTCTTTCCTTTAGAGTGATGGCAGCTTAAAAATGCAACAGTCAGACATGGACAAAGTGACCAAAGAGTTACAAGACACCAAATCGGTTATAGAAGACCTGAAGCACGAAGTATCTGACAAAGACAACGTCATTATTGAACTGTACAATTTAAAAGAAAAGGATGAGGAGAACTACAAGAGTAGAATAGAAGAACTTAACCAAGAGCTCCAAGACAAAGTAAGAACAATTAATCAGCTCAATCAGGAACTACTCGACAAGAATGGAACTCTTGATCAACTAAACGGCGACTTCGATGGTCTTAAAAGTGAGTTGGAAAGGTACAAGCACAGCGCAAAAGAGTTGGAGAAAAATCTTGACCAAGCTCAAAAGTTCAATGCCACTGAAGCGGAAAGACTTCACACAGAGCATCAGGAAGAGTTGCAAGCCGTGAACTCGAAACATCTTGCCGAGCTGGAGAATTTAAAACAGCTGATGAATATGCAACTGGAGGAGACAGGCCAGGAGGCGGATAAATCGAGACAAGAACAGATGGAAAAGCTGAAGCAGGTCTATGAGGGCGAAGTAAACGTTTTGAAGGAGTCACTCGATAAGCAGATTACACTGAACAATGATCTAGAACAGCAGATGGAAAGGGTAAAAGAAGAATTTGAAAATAAGGCAACGATGTTGAAAGAGAAAGATGAAGCTTTAGAAGTGCTCAAGGGGCAGTTTGAAGAGCTGAAAAGTTCAAGCGCGATCGAAATTAAAGATTTACAGAACGAGTTGAAGAAGAAGGTTAAAGAAATAGCCGAGCTAGAGGACAACTTGTCGAGTTTTGAAGAAGAGCACACCAGCGATGTAGCTCAGTATGAACAGAATTTACAAAAGCAGCAAGAACAAACAGCCGAGCTTGAGAAGCAGTTAGTGTTGGAACTTGGAAATGAATCGGCAAGATACGAGCAGAAACTCGCTGAAACAAAAGCGCAGCTGGAGTCGAAGTACAAAAAAGCTGCGCAGCAACTTGTGGAGAGAGTGAAAGATCTAGAGTCGGAAAATGAGTCTCTGAGGACTACGCACGCTCAAGAAATCGAAGCGTTTAGAGAGAATCTTGTTGAATATACCAGTGGCTTAGAGGACCAAATACGAGAATTACAGGCAGGCGCGCAGGCTGAACACAAACGTGAGCTGGAAACCGTGAAGGCTGAACACGTTGAGGTTGTAGCAAAGTTGGAAAAAGAACTGAAGACTTTATCGGAGCGTAAAGAAGCGCTCGAAATGGAGCTTAAACCCCGTGCTGGCAATGAGCAGACAGGAAGGGTGTCCGAGGAGGCAGATAAGGTGAAGGAAGCTTATGAAGAGCAGATTCAAACGCTCAAGGAACAAGTACAGCACGAGCAAGAAAGGCGTGAAAAGGAAGTGGCAGAGGCAGCCGATAGCAAGGAAAAAGAGTTCATGGGAGTGATTGAGGAAGTGCTCGAGAAACATCAGTTAGAAGTTTCAGAGTTGAAGACGTACTATGAAAAGATTCTTCAGGAAACAGGCAAGTTTAGCGCTCCTTAGTCACGGTTACTTTTACTCAAAAGTTAGAACCACCTTGTACAGCGTAAAACACAGTACCACGGGAAAGTACTGCTTATTATCTTTCATCGCTCGCCATAATTGGAGCGCTTGTTCGAAGGCTGACTTAAAAGCTAGAACCATGCACCTTGCACGGCATAATATTCAGGAAAGTATTCCCCCAGAAAAGAAGTCTATAGGTACAAGGAAACTGAGACAACTAATTGATTTACTTATATATTTATTACTAGTGAGTAACGTTGCCATTGTCTTTGTGACATCATTCAGGTCAAGAACAGCAGAAAGAAGACCCCGCTGTTGTTTTTACTCAGCTGAAATTAGAAAAGGAAAGAGAGATCGCCCAGATAAAGAAGCAACTACTCCAGGAGAGCGAAGAAAGAATCGCTTCAACGCAAGACACACTGCTCTACAAAATAACGAAAGAAGAAGAAGAAAACTTGCGTTTGCGAAGCAAGCTGACCGAACTGCATAAGGACCTTTCTGAGGTTACCACAGAAAGAGACCGACTCTTGAATGAGATTCAGGTGCTCACAGATACACACAGTATGCTGGACCTAAGATTGCAAGCCCCTATGGAGTCCAACATTAGCTCTGTGTCCAGTCAAGTTGTACACGAAGAACCGCTATTGGTGAGACAGTCTGTAGAGGAGCTGGAAGTCTTACCGGGGACTGGATTTGCTGAAGGTATCTCAAATTATTGAGAATTTCGGAAGAGACCCTTAGATTCTAAGACGAGGAGGACAACGAGAACTAAATTTTCTCGTACAAAACAGTGCGCGTGCGTGAAATAGCGTTATTTTGGCGGGAAAACGTGATAGCCGTCATCATTCTTCTACGGGTTTTAGCGAGAATAAAGAGTTTTAGATTTGAGAACGAGTACGAGTAGGAGATTTAACTTAAAGTTTTTGCGCGTTTTCTAAAAAAACAAAGACACCCCGGAATGCTTCATTTTACTCTTTTTTTTCCACCAAAAAAGTTAGTACGTTTTTTTTATACTGAAACAGGTTAAGCCCTCTCCCGACAGCAAAATGATAAAAATTCTTACATTTGATAACTTGTTCCCGCCACTACGACATTCTTGCTAAAACTCGTCGTAGAGTGACGGCGGCTATCACGTTTTCCCGCCAAAATGACGCTGGCTCAGGGGCGTGCACTACTTTAGAATTGAGAAAATCTCGTACAGTACTCGTAGTCGCCCCCTGCCTCGAATCTAAAGCTCTATAATGCCGTAGTGACGAAAACAAGTTATGTTAGTGATCGAATGTTAGGAAATTGATTGATCATTTTGCGCTGGAGAGAGTGCTTAACCTCCTTCAATAAAAAAATGACCGAGCTACTCTTTCCATGATGTCGGTTTTTTGATAATACGCGAAAAATCATCGTTCTCGTCCTCGCGTCTAAAGGTCTCTGTTATCTTGGTGTTGTATCAGCTTGTTATATTTAATGTTAATTTGAATCTGGGAGGGGGGACATTTTAGTAGCCTAAGGTACAATGTTTAACCGAATTTCTTTCGTCACACTGACGTTAAAATGTGCTGTTCAGTTGAAGGTCAATCTTAGGACTTTATCTACGGAGGGTAGTGACCCTAGAGTTGTTTTTACAGGCTTGGCGTCTGAAATTTGTATATGAACCAAAATAGCTGTCTTTAATGTAGTAAATGTGTTCCTGCTCTTCTTTCATATTAAAAATAATTCTTGCCTCACCCTTTTATTCAAAGAAACATCAGACCAATCCGCCTCTCTTGCGGCCAAGCTCAACCAGATGCAAGAAATAGTCCGGCAGAAGAATAAAGTTGAGCTCAAACTAAGCCAACAGCTTCAGGAAGCTAAAAGGGCGCTGGAGAAAGAGAGAGAGAACTTCATAGTTGAGATGAACGAACGAGAAGCCCGAGAGAGGGCCCTGGAAGTCAGCAAACGACAACTGGAGACGCAACTGACCGCTGTGGATAGAGAGAACTACGAGTCGCTTGAAGAGCTGTCTCTCTTGCAGGTTTGTGTGTGTGAAAAAATGCGTAGGGTAGTTGAAGTAACTAGAGTTGACCAGCAGTGATTATATTGTTCGGGTTTGTGGACCACTCCAGTGGGCCCTTAACAGCTTAACAGTCATACTGGCGCGGCTAGCATGTGTGCCGGGTTGTTGTCACAACGTTTTATAAATCTTTTGCTTCTGTTTGGATTAGCGAGGGGAAAACGCGAACAAGCAAGTGCAAGCAACGTGCGAGCGTGTGACAATTAATTTTTTTTTGTTTTGCGGATTCTGATTGGTTTAAAAATTAGCTAATCGCGAGACGTAGTAAAGTAGAACAATTGACCACTACAAAAAATACCATAACATACCATAATGCTCTTTGTTTGTCACCCCATAATTTTGCATAAGCATTGTTTTCAGTTTCTCTTGGGGCAATTTTAACTCCCATTTTAACTGCGACATTATCGTGGAGCTTAAAATACCACGACGGCGATGGTACGCGCGGAGAAAGAAAAGATAATCGTCCTGTTGTGTGAACGTCATGAAACGAGAAAGCAGGAAATATCACGTGTTAGTCGTGCAGTGACGGCAAAGAAATATACAAAAACTAAAAGTGTGCTGCACGTGCAGAGCTGCTGTTTTGCTTATCAAAGTTCTTGGTTTTTGAACGTTCTCGTCGCCTCCGCCGTCGTTGTTCCTTAAACTCTCTATCCGTTTTCGTCACTCAATTGAAAACAAGTGAATAAGCAAGTGGAATTTTGTGTGACTTTTAAGGAACGTCTTCAAGAGAGGATACGGGTGGAAAGCGAACTACGGGAAGAGAAAACCCGATTGTTGAACGTGGTTAAAGAGAAGGAAGGAGAATTGGCCAAGGGGAGAAACGAGTTTACAGATAGACTACAACAACATGAACAAGTCATAGAGGTAAGTACTGCTTTTCTTCTGGTGAGTTTTCAAAGCTGTAAGGTTAAAAAAAAAATTATTTTGGGGACTTGTTATAGGTGGTTTTCACGTTACGTCATCGCTGCCATGCCGGTGGACGGTAAACAAAAGATCGCTCATTAAGTCGCTTTGTTTGTCCACCAGCATTTGTTCATTTCACCATTGTTATTTGTGTCTCCCGAGATGGCATGAAGACCACCTATACCTTCTGTCCTGAATTCACCAAAGAGGCGACGCTCTTAGTCGAACGTTGCAAGTGAAAAATCGTGCGGTACAGCAAAACGGTGAACGTATTAGCCTAACTTTCTGCGTACCTGCAAAAAGTGTGTTAGGCCCAGGTAAAACGTCGAACTTCAAATGTCAATGTTTGATCCGGGCCTAAGCCGAGTGGCATTCGTATGCGCAATATTGCCGTGAAATAAATAGACCTCTGTAGCTTGAGTGTTTTGTTTTCTCAATGTTTGCCGTTTGGTAATAGTCAAAGGAAATGTTTCTTTTAAGTTTTTATTTTATTTAAGTGCTTGTCTATGCATCAATCAGTTGTTCGATCGATCAATCAATCAATCAATCCATTATTTACCCATGTAAAGTTGAATCAACTTAAAACTCGTTCAAAGTACGTAACTTAACGGTCGTTGAAAATACGTAATTCCCCTCAGAACATCCTATAACCTACATTGGGAGAACAAAACATACAAAGTTATGAGTTATGAGGGCTACTATGAGCTGTAACCGCCTACTATCATCTGCTCTAAAAAGACCCCCGCTCCCTATTCCATGTTGCTAAATTCTGACAACCAACGTGTATAGTTCTGGTGTTACCTAAAACAGCATTTCAAGAGGGTACGGAGGAGTAAGGCAATTCACCGGCCGAAATGAATGTCAGAATGTCAGGATTTTAGGTCCTAATTCCTTTTTTTCTCAACAAGTTTTGTCCAAGGTTTTAGCACTGTCTTTGTTTTATCGCAGGAGCTTCGTGAAAGAATCTCGACATCCGACTCGGTATCGGATGATGTACAGGACGCATTTGGTCGGCAGTTACTGGTGTTACAGAATCAGAGAGATTCACTTCTACAGCAACTGGAACAGCAGAAGAAAGACGGCACTTCTTATGTGGATATATTGGAAGAAAAAAACGCTTTAGAAGATAGCTTAAGGTAGAGAACAGGGTTCTTTAGAAAAGCTTTCAGTCTGTTGATTTGTTTTGTATAAACAAGACGCTGTGGTAGTGTGTATCTCGGCTTTTTACATGTTCCCTAAGCCTTCGTTCATTTTGGTCAGCAAAAATATTTAAGCATGCGCACACAGCGTTCGGTTGGCACTGTTTGAGTATTGTGCGCAAAGTTTCAGTTTCAATTAAAATTTATGAGCCTGCCATCACTCAGCGGGACATGACGCAGGCGCATTTGGGCGATTGACGATGCTAGTGCAGAAGTACACGTGGCCTTTCCACAGGAGACCCATGTAAAAAAAAAAATAATAATCTAAATTTGTTACACTATTAGCATCCTTTGACTGCCGTCAAGATTCTCTACGCCACAATCGTGGAGATCGATTTCTGCGTAGTTCTAGTTTTATTTCCATATCAGATCCTTGCTTATTAGTAATTTGTTGATTTTCTTCAGACTTGAGCGTGAAAGGCTTTCGGAAAAGCTTCGCCAGAAGGAAGTTCTTGAAAGAGAACTGAACCGCGAGAGAGCTTCGCTGCAAGAGCAACTGATCAAGCAGGCTAAACTGAACGAGATCATCAGACAAAAGGACTTGTTTGAAAAAGAACTCAGAAAGGAGAAGAATGAACTGCAGGTCTGTAATCAAGAGCTTTCCTCTTCGTTCACCTACTTACTGTAACTTGGCATCTCTTTTATTTATTTTCATAAGTGCGCTCGACGATTTCTAGAGAAAATAGAGCGTCTGGCAACAGGCTAAATTTCAAGTGTTAGGCTGCTAAATAAAACAGTATTTGGAGAATTAAATGAAGGATGATCATCGCAGTTGTATACGCAACTTTTGCAGTTGCGAAAAGAAAGCCAGAAAAAAATTCAGACTTGTACCGGATTCGAACCCTTGACCTCTGCAATACCGGTGCAGCGCTCTACCAATTAAGCTACCAATAACTGCAATGATCATCCTTCATTTAATTCTTCACTCCACAGTTCACATATATGATTTTCATCTATTCAAAACTTCAGAATTTGAAGTGTCCGATATTACCAAGTTAAAGATAATTAAGAAAAAGTTCTCAGGATTTGACGGCGGTTGAATTTGGTAACCAAACATTCGCGTTGCCGAAGATTGTGTTTCCTTTATCCATCGGAGCGTATACGAGGGCCTCTGAGATGAAACGTGCGATAGATGTCAACTTCCGGCCTATTACTGGGTGGAAGCTTGTAAATGGTGCCAGGGGGAAGAGGCTTATAAGTGGGGCCGGGGGAGGGGCTTGTAAGTGGGGCTGGGACATAGGGGCTTACAAGGGTCAGGGGAGGGGGCTTATAAGTGGGGCTGGGGGAAGGGTCTTGGGGGCGGGGAGGGGCTTATAAATGGGGCTGGGGGAGGGGTTATAAGTGGGGCCGGGGAGGGGCAAATAAGTGGGGCCAGGGGGGGGAGGCTTATAAGCGTCGGTTTATGGTGTCTGCGAGTTTGAAAGGGTAGTGTTTTTTTATTGTTCAGGTTGAGCTGGAGGCGATTGAGATCAAACTGCTGGACAAGGAAGATCTACTGTTTAGGGAAAAAGAACGCCTTGAAGAGGAGATGAAACAAAAAGAACAGCAGATACAAGAATGGGAACATGAGTTTCACCAGAAAGAGATGGAATTCCTGAGCAAAGAAGAATACATCAAAGAACAGTACAACAAGAGCTTGTTGCAGACCAAAAGTCAACTGGAGAACCAGTACTCTAGCTCGATGGAACAGCTACGGACAGATCTGGACGAAGACTATCAGCAGCAGCTCAGGAGGCTGGAAGACAACCTGAATGTTCATTATGGCGCTGAGATTGGTCGTCTAAATTCTCGTCATCAGGAACAGGTGCTGTGGTGAATATTTTAGGCATGCAACTAAGTCAGTTAAAGGCTTTTTAGCGCCCGAATTAGCCATAAATAAGTAACAAAACATTTGTCAAAATGACATGTCATTGTTACAGTAAAAATGAATGGTCGCAGACTCAAAGAACTAAAATAGTGGACCAAGACCACGACTTAGAAAACAGGACGGGGCTAAATGAATAACTTTTATGTAGATTATTGCAGTGGGCCTAGTTTTGTGAGGTTTAGTGAGATTCAAAGAGTTGTAAGACTTATTCAGACCCAAAGTGTTGTTGTTGTTTTTTTTGAGAACAAATTTATTATGTTGGGTCTATATAAGCTCGGGTGGGTAACTTTTTTTTTTTCAATCAAGGTAGCACTTAACAGAGATATCCGTCGCCCATCTGTTGATATACTAGTGTTTTTGCGTTTTTAAGTTCCGCATAAGATTATTTCGCGTGTTGGTGTTTGACATTTTTTGCCTGTTTGTTCCTCTGTAACTTCTTAACTTGCTTCTGTAGGTGTTACACAGCACAGTTTTGTATTTTGGAAACTGTTTTGCTTGTATCTCTTTTGCATTGACAGAGTTTATATTGATGTTATATACGTCATGTTACATAAAGTTTGTGTCTTATGTAAAGTTTTCTTGTCTTGTCTGAGTGAACTAGGGCAGCCGCCTACCTTTCTGTGATTGGCTCAATGAATTCCCGCGCTTGGAAAATACCATTGACTTTCTTATGATCGTAATTCGGGCAAGCCACTTTGCTCGCTTGGTAGTTTTCCATGTCTTATTCAAACTGCTCTATCAACTGTTATTACAATTAAAGTATCTAAAAAGAAGTAAGAAAAAGAGTTTAAAACAGTTTTAGTCGAGGGCATTTTGTCATAGAGATAGTTACCTGCCCATAGAAGTTTTCTACGTCAATCTAGCTTTCCAGTGTCTATGATAAGCTGCGTCGTTTTTTATTCAAAAACGTTTAATAGAACTTGTAGTGCATGTTGGATGCCCTCGTTGACTCAGATCGTCAATAAAAATACTAAATATTAAACCTTAATTTAGGAAAAAATTAGGCAATATCTAAAATTTCTTATTTGTCACAAAAACAATTAGCGGAAAAAGAAATGATATTCAGAGGTTTATGTCAGGAAAGATTATAACTGAATATTTTTGCACTAATGTGCACTCAAATGTAGTATTACAAATGAATATTTTTGGCACCAATGTGCGTTATGTTTAGTCGATAATTAGAACAGTAAATAAATGAATGGAAATATATGAAATTTCTGAATTTAGGGAAAAGAAAGTAAACTTTCAGTTTTAAAAAATAAATCTTGTTTGGTCTTGTAAACTGTCCACGAAAACTTAGGAATGTACTTAGAGGTGAACAATGTTAGCTTAGTTTTTCTCCTCAGACAGATTTTTTGCGAGATCAAACGAAAAACATATAAATATTAATAGTTTATTATGAGATAGGCGTTAATAATTTTATATCGTATTGTTTAATTTTAAATAAAGAGGTTTTTCGAGAAAAAAGCTTTATAACACTTTTTTCTATCGGCGCTGCCCCTTCACTCAGACATTCCTATTCTTTTGTGTTTAATTTTGCAAGTTTTGTTTTCTGTATTTTGTTTCTCTAATTGTTTATTTAATTTCTCTATTTTAATGTTCCTTGAATCCCTAATTAACGTTCTCTGTTCGTAAAAGCTACTTGCGTACTGAAAGTTTTTGTTTGTTTGTTTGTTTGTTTTTGCATTTCTGTTAGCTGTTTATTTTTACGTTGAGTGTTGGTATCCAAAAATCGGAAAGAAATAACTGACGCAGACATTGCAATGAGCCAATCAAAATTCGAAGCAAATGCTTCTATCGGGCGCCTAGCGCGGAAAAGTGCTTTGGCCAATCAAATTCGTATAAATCACGAAACTAATAGGCCACTTCTGAGTTCCAATAACCCTCACTTTCAAAATGAGGCTAGGTGCAAAATCTTTCTTGTGAAAATGAGTTTTATTTGCATGAGAAAGAAAAATGATTTCCATATCAACGGCTGAGCACCTATCCTCGTTTTGAAACAGAGGCCCACGGGAACTCGGAAATGGCCTATTTTGAATTTATTGAACCAATCAAAACTCGAAGCAGGTGCATGCCGCCGGTCCAAAGGGCGGGAAAAGGTTTTGGCCGATCAGTGAAACGCAAAATTACTTTCGGATCCAATAAACCAATCAAAACTCAAAGCAGGTGCGTGTAGTTGGCGATACGCACGTGAAAATGTTTGCAAGCAAGTAACGATTGAGTTGTTGTTACCTCTGATTGGTTGAAAAAGTGGCGCGAAATGTTTCAGCCAATCCCATTACGTGGCAATACAAAAGCAAAGCAACTCAGAATTAGTTTCGATACTTAGTTACCCTGTCGTCACGAACAATGAAGGTTTACAAAACTTATGATATTATCGAAACTGAATTTGACGTAAGAAACTTCCTGAGCTTGTGCTGTATGACGTCGGCGGTGCTGTGGAGCCGTGTACAGCTGACTGATTTTAATGTTCGTCACATTGTATAAACATCTAATTTTGGCAACAAAACATGCAATTATACTTGTAGCTGTGCACCATTCACCCTGTTTTAGCAAACGGAAAATAAAATTTGTATTATTGACCTAGAAAAAGTCGCGTGACAGGAGCTAGTTTAAATCTTGAAAATACACGATGTTTTGCTCATCATGAGCAAAGCGTCTTAAAATGTTCTCAGATATTATCTGTGAAAGTAGTACTTTTAGCATGATAAATCCGAAATGGTGTTCTGTATTATTATCGTGTCTGTTTTTGTTTCCATGTGAATTGAAAGTTGCGTGAATAAATGTAAACGCAGAATAAAAATATTAACTCTTCGTGTATTAAAAACTTAATTTACAAAATCAGGTTTTGTCTTTCGAAATATAAACAGTAACTCTTTGAATCGTCTCCTACTGTACTGTCATCATCAGTATTCAACTGTTTCTCGACATCTGACACCGGTTGCCGGGCGATACATTTCCTCTTTTCGAAAGTGAAAAATTAACGTGATTCTAAGCAAATATTAGGCGTCAATATCATTTGCCGCTTAACTTTTATAATATCCGTTCGGTTGTAAGCCGTCACGTTTTAATGTGTACTTCGAGGAATAGTGGCTTGTATTGTTTACTGTACATGAAATTTGCAAATCGTGTTTCGCCAGTAGAAATCTGGGACGGGCCAGATGCTAACGACAAGTCTATTAAGATCAAGTTATTTTTATTTATTGCACGATTGGGCTGGACAAAAGCCGTTCACCGCTTATTGTGTCGCTGAAATCCACGTAAACGAGTTTCAAAGAGATTTTAACCGTTACGCGTGGTGATTTGGGTAAAATCTACCGATGGAATGGCACGAATTATCACTCTGGATCGTTGATTCACTTCTAGAGCGAGACTGCTTCAAGGTTAGCCGTCTTTAAATTTATTCCCCTTAACAAAAGAGATCTAAATTTTTGGCTATATTTTACTGTATGTTAATTTCTTTCTATGTCGCATATGGAGGTTGTGATATTATTGCTGTTTTGTTTTAGCTATTAAAAGTTAGTTGTATACTTAGGTACAAAAACTTCAGAGAGGTCATCGCATTTCCTTATCTACATGAACTTAGCTAAATAAATTCGGTTTTTTCAGAGTTATTTGTGGACATAAAATATTTTGAGCCAGCTCGATAAAATCATAAACATATTTTGCCTTTCTCTTTGTGCCGGAAATCTTTCGAGCGTGATAAAGTTTAAAATAACTGGAATAGGGCTCTCGTATCCAGCGAAGGTCATAGCATATATATTTTTGATCTGTGTTATTTTGTCCGTAGAAAATGTGAATTTATTACCATCTGTTTCTACCAACCAATCAGAAATCGCGAGAGAACGCTATACCAGTTAGGCACCTGTTTTGATCCGTAAATGTCATTGGTCAACAAAGTTTATTCCGACTAAACACTGACATCCGTTACATGGTGTTTCGCGTGTCACACACTGCTTTTACAAGTGCCCTTTCGATCTATTTTCCAACCGCTCTTTTTCATTTCATTTCACTTTCTATTTTGCTTTCTTGATCAGCGTTTTAAGTTACAAACTTTTTTTGTTTATAAAAATACCCGTTTTCAATAACATTCGGCCCTCACTGTGGTTTACCCCGTCCGATTTGTTCCCATGGAGTAATTTGAAAGCGACAATACCGCTTGTTGCTCGTACAAGTAAACAAACAAGTCATCTGAAAATTAAAGTTATTGAATTTTTAATCCGTATAGCTCGTCTTTCTCACTTCGTATGTTCATTGGCTACTTTTCTCACGCTAGCGCGTCCCAGAAGAGCGTAAATTTATAAACGCGTTAATTACCTGAGGTTTGTTCGGGTTGATCGCTCGATCGCACAAAGCCTGAATCTTCTTGGTCTTCTGTTCTGCACACTTGAACGCTCAACACGCGAAAATTTGTAAACACTGAAATATTTCATTATCATTTTTATATAAAGAAGGCTGCTACCTCTTGCAATCCTCTGACAAGTAAGTTGTATTTGACCGGTCTTCACAGATCATAGTTTTAGCACTAGGGTAGGTAATCGACGGCGATTCAGTTTTAATCTTTGATGCGTAACCATATCCTATAAGTATTTCCTTTTGTTCGTGTTTGTTGTCTAAGTGCGTCGAGTGCAGTCATGTTGTCAAATGAATGGATGTCACTGTATTTTTCTCTTTATTTCTTGCATGTATGTAAAGCTATGATTATTCTACCAGCCCATCGCATTTGCGCGTCTGTTTAGAGTTTGGTTTTTCTATGGTTACTTCCTAATCTTGCAACGGTTTTTACGCCCAAGGCATAATTGCAAAGTGGATGTATTAGAACTCACTTCTGGCAATTAACTCTTTAGGCTGAAAGCATAAAGTCTACCTCATCGATCTGATTTATTTTTTAATGGAATAGGACAACTCAATTTTAGTGTCACGATTCGCTTCGGTTAATCTCCTTTTGCTAAACTTGCGTGCTTGTTGAGCGGAATGACGTGCTACAAGTGAGACGATCTTCGTTTGATGCGTACTTCTCTTTCGCGAAACGTTTATCGTGGCGGTGAGCGATGGAGACAACCGTATTCGCAGGCTAGAGTTGGAAAACCGCTTTACGAATGCATGTCAACATGATCTTTTGTGAAATTTGTGAATGTATCGTTAGTTTTTGCAAGAGTGGGACTCCCAGGAAATTGACAAATTCTACGCTTACAGAACTCCTCCCATCTAAATGATTACCTGCGCGTTCTTGGCTTTGCTTATCGTATTTTGCTTGTGGTTCACTTTTATATAGCTTCTATCTATATCCAATCCCTTATAATTTTGCCACTAATGACTTCTAGCCTCTATCTTATTTTTATCGCACATCATGGCAAGCTACTTATGTGTGGGATTTTATCGAGCTCGTTATTTCGCTGTCATGTAGAGTTGTGGTGTACAAACCGCTCTCTGTTTCGTGTGATATTTTTTTTTTGCTCTAACCCTATTCTTTGTCAATGTTTCTGTTGATGGAAAGGGTAAAATCTCTTGATTTTAGACAATTTCTTTGGATAAATGCCGCATGAAATCGGCAGGCAACAGTGGAAAATATATGCTTGTTGATGGCAGGGGTGAAGGGTTAAACACTCGTCGTATTTTTTCTACTAAGGTACCTGGCTAGTCTTTCGAATTGCGGTTCACTTTTATGCGTTAAAACCTTTTTTGTTTCTTCTTATGTTACTCTTACTTTGATCAGTGGGTGTTTCTTTAGCCTCAACAACGCTTGCTTAGCTAAAGACAAAATGCTACGAAAGGGTTTAAGATAAGCTTTCTAATTAGCAAGCAAAAATGACGCAAATTTTTGAGCAGGTGTTTTGTCAATAGTGTATCACTCACTTCAACATTTTTCAAAGTGGCGGTACAAAGAAACGTAAAAGTGTTACTGAAAAAATATCCCAGTGATATCTGATCACGTCTGAAACAAGGACTGCTCCGATATGTTCTGATAGTTTAACGTTGTACTATACAAACTCTTCATTTCACTCTCAGAGACAAGACTTGAGACGTATTTCAATTACTTAAGTCTGTAGGCGAAATCCTGATATGAAATTTTTTCAGCAGTACATTCACATGTTGCTGTTTTAGCTTGTTTTTGTCAGTAAACTAAGTGTGTTTTGCTAAACACTGTCAATACTTTTTGTTACTATAAGCGTTTTCAATGTTCCAAGGTTATCGTTCAACTTTAGAAGCTTATTTTGGGTTCTGGGGCCCAACGATGAAATAAATGTGGACGTGCGACTTCTTTTTTGACCGGGGTTGATCTTGTTCGCATTGGCTTGTAAGTTAAGCAGTTCTTTTTTGAGCTATTTTTTGTTCGAAAGCTGCGCACTTGATCAAAGGGTTCCTTTAATCTTCGATCTTTTATTCGCCGAAACTGTGCTCCAACGAAACTGCAGCTACACAATTTATGGGGTTGAGCAACTTGTTTTCGGTAAAATTTTTTTTTTCTCACTTTATGCATTATCTAAATTTATTTTACACAAAACTGCGCAACTGATTCCTTTTCTAATCGAGAAGTATCTGTTTAACCAAAGAATCCCGGGTAGCTTGTACTGTATTGTCTTGTGCGATGAATTACAAGTGTTAAGTACATTGTGTAAAACAAACAGCTAACAATAAAAACTGTCAGAACTTAAACACGCTTGCCACTCTGTCGGTAAACAAAGATGGCGTCCCCTAAATGAAGGCTTTGTGGCCTTGTACGTGGTACAGAATTTAGGCAATCTGCTTTTTAAGGCGCTATTTAGTCTCCCGTTTCAACGATTTTCTTGAAATCTTGACGGTGTAATATCCAGCCAGGAATAAGACAGGTAGAGAAAAGAATTCTATTTTATTTTTTGTGCGATGCTTGGACGCCAAAACTTTGTTTTTCATGATGAAGGCAAGCTACAGGTGTACGTACATTGTGCACTGAACTGCTGACATCTTGCGAGGTTACTGAAATAAACGCAGGAAACGATTGCTCATTTTGTCGCCAAACTACCTAGAAATGTGTCTGCGTGCTCAAAGTTATGCTCACATTCATTGCGACGAGAAATACAACACGCATTCATTATAGAAATATTTCACAATTTAGCTGGGATTTCATTAAAGTCTGTCAACAGAGAAAAGTGAAGAAGTCATAAGACGAAACAAGTTTTGTGAATTCGCCTAGATAAAATGTGTGTTGGAAGTGGATCTCCATTAGATTTTTCTTTTCTCTGTTGACATAATGTTTAGTAACATTTTCTTGGCTTCAACGAACAAAATCTCGCAGTCTCACTAAGGTCTTGTTTTAGTTAAATGTGGATTTTATTCATCATCTCATTCTTCTTTACTTTACCATAACAGAACCCGAATTGAGCATGTGCAGCCAGCGAATATTTCAAGATCTTGCAGATAGTCGATATTGAGCTTATTTGTCTGTGTTGCTTATGTTTTTCTGTTATTTGCTGTTTAGATCACACGAATGAACGCGGAATTTGAACAGAAGCTCTTGGAGCTTAAGAGCGAGTTGGAAACTCAGCGACTTCAGCAGGTGGGAACCATGAAGAGTGTTTTGGAAAGACAACACTCCAACGACTTGATCGAACTAGATGACATTCATCAACAACAGATGGACGGCTTGAGAGATGGTAAGCGATATAAGATTCCAAATTTCCTTGTCGTTCTTCCTTCATAATCCCAGCTAGCATTTTCATTTCTAAACGCCTGCATGTTTCAAGTAGAACTCCTTTGAATCAGTATCTTAGACGGCCTGAACAAATTTGGAAAATTTTTAGGACATTTTTAACCTCCCTAATACGGACGCGAAAGGGACACTGTCAAGGGTCCTAATTACACAGGTGTCCGTATCATGTAGCATTTTTGGGACCAAGCGAACTGTAAGTTGTAGTGAGATGTCGACCAGGGCCCAGTTGTTCGAAGGCCGATTAGAGCTTAACCTGGGGTTACATTTAACCGAGGTTTTTCTTTCGTTCAAAAGCACTTTCTCGGATAATTTTCTCTGTTATTTTTAGTGCTTCCAATCATCAACTTGTAGAAAAAAAGAATTTAAACTGAAATGCTTTTTAAGCTTTCAAATCTGAATTCAAATCTCGCACTAATCCTGGGTTATCTTAACCCAGCTTTGAACAACTCGGCCCAGGTGTCCATATTATAGAGGTGGGTCAGAGACGGCTATGTTGCGGAGGAAGGGATTGTTTGAAATTAAGTAGAGGTACCTGCATTGTATGACGAAAATCTAAGTCTAGTTCAGGCAGTTTCACCAAGGTCCCGTGTACATTTAGAAAACCTGTTCCAGATAGAAGGGTCTCTCGCCTACCCTAGTTACCCTGTGCGAGCCAACTTTTCTTATATTTCCTTAAAAAACTTTGGGAACCATTTACATTTCAAACAAAAAATTAGCTCAACTAGAAGGGTAAACCCACCTAGCCAGGTTAGCTGTTGGCTTGAGAAAGGGATTTCGCGTTTTACGCGACTGTGTTATCCAGCCGGCATTTGCAAAAATGTGTTTGTGAATTATCGACTTTCCTAATTTGCGTATCTCCTAATGGTCTTTAATTCCTTGAGGCAATTAATTTATTATTTCTTGGTTTTACCCTATTTTCAAGTTTAAATGAAATAAAAAAGAGGGTCAATAATTTGAGGAAAAACCTTTCATAAAATGTTGGCTTCCATAGACAAAAAGTTCGTGATTTAAATCCAAAACTAAAGGAAGTCAGTTTATACTTAGTCGCATACTCCATCAAAACATCTGGTTCCATAGAAACGTAAAAGCTCAATTTTACATGATAAAAACAACATCGGCTATGCATTATAGTTTTGGATTACGCCTCGATAAACGGTTAACGAAATCGATAACCGGGGATTGAAAGCACTACTTTTGCAGAGTTCTCTCTACAAGGCTTTAATTTTTCATTGTAAGTTCCGATTATCTCCTTCAAGGATGAATGGAGATTTTCTCAGAGTCTGTTATCAGTGTTGGTTTGTGTGAATGTCTTTGTAATGAGCTGTCTTTACATTTTACGCGCACCACCGCGAACGTGCTTGGAGCTGCGTGTTATAGACCTCTTTAGCTTGTTTATTTTGTTTTCCCAAAGTAGGTCGTGTGATAACACTCCTGAGAACTGTTTCTTTCAACAAATTTTGTCTTATTCACGTGTACGTGTACGCAGAATTTATCAAAAGACAAAAGGCCAAGCTGAACCCCTGAGACCTTTATTGGGAAAACAAAACGTACAAGCTAAAGATGTCTATTGACTTAAGGCTTAGTCATATTTGTCCTTCCATGTGTGGAGTAGTAAACCTCGGTGAAAAACTTAAACCTTGCTCCAAAGGACAACTTCACAATTTTTTTTCAAAGTTACTCCTTTTCACAGTACATTCTGGTTGTGTTTTTTGTTCTTTCTCAGATTTAAGCGATCGTCATCGCGAAGTCATGGGTGCCGTGAAATCACAGCTTGAATCTTCCCATCAAGAAGAGTTGAACGAACTCACCGCCAGCTTTCTGGCAGACAGTGCCATCAAGGTCGAGTCTGCCCGTTTGGAAACTGAACACGAGTGGCAAGAAAAACTGGATTCAGTGAAGCAAAAACACGAGGAGGATGTCCAGGCTTTAAACGAAAAACTGTCGCAAGTGAGTAGGAATTAATGTTTTCGGAAAGTAAATACAGTGGAATCTACATGTGCGACCACCTCTTGTAAGCGACAACCTATCCAAAACACCAAAATTCTCCCACTTAAAGCTCTGTAGTACGAACCTCTCGTAAACGATCACCTCTTACAAGCATCCTCGACCACGTTTTGTCCTTATAGTATTATGGTTTTCTATAGTTTTTAACCACTTGTAAGCGACCACTTGACTCAAGGTGCGGTCCTTCTGTTTGCTGTTTGTACCATATTACTAATACACGAAACTCCCGTGTCGTTTTAGCGTCGACGAATTAGACGCTTCTTAAATTGAGTCGTTGGCTTTTCTGTGTGTTCGAGGGCGGCCTGTGCATGTTTCAAGAGCGAAAACAGGTTGTCGGTGTGTCGGTTCCAAATCTGCGCCATCTTGAATTGTCACAATAGCATCCGGCATGCGGAGCGTACCATGCGCTATTTTAAAACGTCACAATAAAATGTTTGCGTCACAAAAGTATCCATCATGCACATCGCGTTCCCATTCCCAGCGCGTTTCGCAACCTTTGGATCTTTGCTTCCACAATCTTTCCTTTTCTAAATCTTTCGTACATCAAAGGCTGATCAGGGAAGTTTTTCATGATTCCTGAAGCTTTTGTGATGCCTGCTGTCCAAACGGCATATTATTTCATTTTGCTGCATGCACAAATCTGGTGCCTAAGACCCTAAGGTGACGCACTATAATCTACGATTACTGCTAGTCCTTCAGACTATTCTCTATGTATTGCATGTCTCAACGAAGCTATGTTTGCTTATTACAACAAGTGAATTGATAAGGTTGTATCCTCTTTTGGTTTATTACAGACACCGGATCAAAACTGCCCACATACCCCTCCCCTAACCCTACATTTTGCCTTAAGTGAGCAGTAAGTGTCAGACGCCTTTTAAGAATATTAGGGAGTTTAGGCAACGACATTTTTAAGCGACGCACGTCAACCGGAAGTGATGGTCTAACGACACTGAGTACTACAAATTTGGAAGCCTTACGACATATTACACGAGAAAAAGGCTCACTTCCGGTCGACATGCGTCGCTCAAAAACGGCGCTGCTTTAACTCCCTAATTAGAATAGCAAAAAGTCAATGAATCCCAATCTGCAGTGGCAGAAAAGAAGCTGTGTCCGTCATTCAGTGCTCCCTTGCTTGTAAACATTGCATTGGATATCATCACACGTTAATGAACTCTTTTAATAATTAGTAAACGTCTTGTTTAATTGTCATACATTAAAATGCGTCTTTTTTTTAGTACGAAAAGGAAATGGATGAACTTAAAGAAAAGCATGAATACGAACTGAACGAAAAGCTTTCACAACAAGAAGAACAGTTTGAGGAAAGACTGGAAAAAGAGCTTCATGAAGTGAAAAAGAAACAGCAAGAACACTTCGCAGATGTCGCGCAGCAAAGCGAAACGGCTGCAAATGAAGCCCACATGAACGAACTGAATGCTTTGAGAAACAAACTCATGGAAGAATTCCGAGATAAACTGGAAGAGGTGGAACAAAATCTCGCCGAACAACACGCTCAAGAGCTGGAAGATCTACGGAATGAGCTCGAGCAGGAACAAGCTGAAGTCACCAGCGCGGCGTTGGAGGACTTAGGAAAGAAGCACGCTGAAGACGTTGAGTTTTTGAGGGGAGAACAAGAGCAGCTGCTAGAGCAAGCCGCGGAAACGAGAAGACGCCTGGAAAAGATGCACGAGGAAGAAATTCAGGAGATAAACGAGCAAGTGAAACGAGAACACGAGAAACTGACGCGCATGAGAGAGGACTTGGAAGGAACCTACGACCATACCGCTAAAGAGCATGCGCAGCAACTGGAAGGCATGCGGGCTCAGATGGATAAACAACTTGCTACGGAGAAGGAAAAACACTTAACAGAACTTGAAAGTCTGAAAAAGGATTTTGAGAAGACTCTTGCGGAAGGTGATCAAACTCACGTCGAGGAGGTGGAAAGACTCAGGTCTACAATGGAGCAAGAGAAGATGGAGAAAGAATTGGAGCACGTACGAGAGCTAGAAAAATTAGCTGAAGACATGGAGAGAAGGTAATAGAGTCTTAGAAGAGACTTTAGAAACGCGAAGGAAACTTGGACGAGTTAACTTTCGCAAAGACTTCTGGGACTGTTACCATGGAAAGGGAAAAAAATTGGCCAATAGCTGTCCAGCATGTCCCCAGTAACAATCCCAGAAACAATTGCGCGACACATTACGGCACCAGTCCCCTTCTCGTTTCTGAAGTGTGGAATGGAGCTGTTTCTTTTAAATGTCGTCTTGTCCACTTGTGTATCTATGCATAACTGGTGAAAAGACAAATTGACAATTATCTGTCCTTGGTGGGTTGTTTTAAGACGATAAATGCTTTTCGAGCATAATGTTTCATAAAACTTTCACAATAAATAATTTTAGAAAAATCGTGGGGCAAACAAAATGACAAACAAACCAGACACGACGTTTAAATAAATGTTTCTTCTTGACAAGAAAAAACAAAGGACAGCGAAGGAATAGACAAGAAAAAGGGCTGCAAAAGTATTTAAAACTATCGATAATTAATGAAACTATTGCGGCTATCATCGTAAGTTGAACATAAAATCGATGCATTGCTTCTGGAACACTATTAAACAATCGCAATACATCGATAGTTCGATGTATCGTTTCACTTCCAGGAGTGGTAGGAATAAAACGGGCTCTTAGAAGTTCTTTATAACCGACGGTTATTCCATTACAACGTAAATTTAGTTTATTCTTAAAATGATCGCGGTATTTTATTCCTCTTCTCAGGTATATATCGAAGGAGCAACAGCACGCGAAAGAAATTGGAGAACTACAGACTGAACTGCTCAAAGTCAAACAGGACATAGATAACAAATATTTCGGCGAGCTGCAAAGTACTGTCAAAGAACTTGGAGGAAAATACGAAGAAGATTTAGGAAAGCTTGTGAAAGAACTACAGGATAAACACGAGCAGGAAATTGAGAGTTTAAAACTTGGTTGTGAACAGAGTAAAGCACAGGAATTAGAAAAGTGTAACAAGGAGTTGACGGAACAATTTGAGGATGAAATTCGGTCGCTGAAGTCTCGCCATGAAATTGAGCTGGAGGACTTAAGAGGGCAATTTCAGGAGGACAAATTAAGAGATTTTGCGAAGCTTAGTGCTAAGTTAGCTTTACAAAATGCACAGGCTTTGGAGAGAATGCGGCTTAAGCTTACCGCAACTCATGAACAAGAAATGGAGGAATTAAGGATGGAGAGCCAAAAAGATTATGAAAGAACTGCGCTGAGGTTGTCAGGAGATGTGGAAACCATGGAAATAGAACATCGAAAAGCTTTGAGGCAGTTAAAAGCGGATTTGACTGAGAAACACGAAAAAGAAATGAAAGAATTACGGGAGGAGTTGAGTGCTAAAGACAAGCAATTGATTGACTTGACCAAGAGCCATGGCGAGGAATTGGCAGATGTGAAGAATCGACAGTACAATGATCTGTTGGATGAGGTTTCGAACGTGAGGGACGAGTTTGCGTTGCAAGCAGTACAGCAAGTTCAAGAAGCGAAGTTAGAAATGGCAGAAGACAGTTTTAAAAAGGATGCTGTCATCCAAGAATATGAAGATAAGATCCACCAGATCTTAGAACAACACGAAAAACAGATTAAAGACTTGAGTACGGAATATGATTCGCAGATAAAAGAACTTAGAGACGAGCTTGAATTATCTAAGCAATGGGCAACAAACGATAAAGGGAAAGAGGAAGAACTGCTGGAACAGTACGAAGCGAAAATTAAAGATATTAAGCAGCATTACGAAAATGAGATTGCGGTATTAAAGCACCAAAATCAGTCCATAAGTCAAGACGTTAATGAGAAATACTTGTCGGAGGAAATGGAAAAGTGTCGTAGCCAAGTCGAAGAGTTAGGAGCTAGATTACAAACAGAAAGAGAACAGTTTAAGGATATTCATGAAAGCATGAAAGTTTCTCACGACGAGGAGCTTTCTGCTTTGGAAAGTGAACTGGAAAGTAAACACGAACAGGAGTTGAATGAATTGAAGAAGCATTTCGCTGAGAATGTCGAGGCGTTGAAAGATGAACTTCTCGTCGCTTCGGACGAGGCAAAAATGCAACTTTTTACCGAAGAACTAGAGAAGAAACACGAAGCTGAGGTTGAGGCCCTTCGGGAACAACTTGTCAGTCAGCATCAAAATGAAATGTTGAATTTTAAAGAAGAGATGAGCAGAGAAGTTGAAGCATTAAAAGAACAAATGCTTGACTTGTCTGAGCAGGAGAGATTCGATATTTTGAAGGAAAACTTGGAGCAGGAACACGAAAACAAAATGGCTGCTCTGAGAGAAGACCTAGAACGACAAAATGAGGAGGAAATTATTAAGCTTAAGCAGGCCTTTGCGGATTCTAGGCAAAGTCAAACGGATGAAGAAGGAAAGGAGCCTTCACAAGAAAAACAGCTGGAAGAAATCGAACAAGTGAAACTTGAACTCGAAGCTCAACATCTCCAAGAGATGGAGAGACTCAAGGAGGATATGTTACATGAAGTGAAAACCCTTCAGGATCAGATTCAGCTTGCCGCTGAAAAGGATATGGAGGAATTAAGGACTCGTATGCGGGACGATATGAATGATATGAAAGGAAAATACGAGAAAAGAATGGCTGAAGAGAAGTCAAACCTGGCAGCGGGTATGTAACATAATATCTTTTTTTCAATGGTTGTGGACCCTTTTACTCCCGAAAGTGACCAAAGTCAAAATTCAACGAAATTTCTAAATTATTATTTTGTAAAATGCGGAAAGTCAAAAAGTACCATGTAAATGTACTGCTGAAGAGGTTTCATTTGAATGGCCACATCGTGAGATTTGGTCCACGGACTCAAAATTTACAGTTAGAACAAAATACTAAATAGATAGCACCATGTGAAAGTACTGCTGAAGAGGTTTTATTTGAATGGTAACATCATAGGATTTCATCGACAGACTCAAAAGTTAGAAAAACATACTATATAAATAGCACCATGTGAAAGTACTGCTGAAGAGGTTTCATTTGAATGGTCACACCGTGAAATTTGGTCCACAGACTAAAAATTTAGAACTACATACTAAATAAATAGCACCATGTGAAAGTATTGCTGAAGAGGGTTAATTTGAATGGTCACATAAAAGGATTTCATTTAACACAGATTATTAAAAAGGTTATAACGACCTTACTAGTCTCTGTTGTGGGCGTTTTCCAAAGTCAGAATCGAAGGCCAGGCCCTGGCCGGACTGGTCATTTTGACAATGAAATGGGCTTTTTTCAAGAGTTTTTTTTTTCTGAAAAACATTCTCCTTCGTACATTATGTTTACGATTTGACTAATCTGGCTGGATAGTTTTGATTAAAACTGAAATTCTCATTCCGACGGGAATCATCTGGCGGATCAGTTCTGACAAATGGAAAGCGCCCTTAGGAAGCTAATAGCTCTCTCCTTATAAACTGAATTGTCCAATAATGGAATATCTTCTCTAATTATTCGTAACATTCATATTGAAGAGTGCTATATGATTTAATTTGAAATAGAAATTTACCTTCCCATCTCCTCGTAAAAGAGCGTTGTAATTCAGTTTACTGCAAACAAAGAGCTTGTTGTTTAATTGTGTATCACTATTAGTCATGCAATTGATCTTTGTTCAATTCGTTTTCTCTTGGGACAACGTCATTAAAAGTGATGTGCAAATGATTATCTTAAGTGAAATGCAAGTTTCAGCATTTCCATAATCGTGTTATCGAAGTAACACAATCAATGCACCAAAGCGATTTATTCCTAGCGTATTTTTTATTTGTCATTATTTTTTGCAATGTTGTTGTCACAGTGAGAAACTGGTAAGGCCAAGACATCGTCAACGCGGAGTAATTGTTTTATCGAACGAAAATTTCTATAAGAATTGCGAACAAATCAGGGGTAGAACTGAGTCGATTTCAGTGGCAAGATGTACATTGTAAAATTGTACACCGCGCTGCAGCAAATCTGCTGAATGGCTTGCGATAGCAGTTTTAAAAAAGGTGAGCCGTGCTCATAGTTGCGACGCTGTGTTTTATGCCATCATCGGCGAACGACTTCTTGTCGAATGATTGCACCAGTTACTGTTTCAACAAGGTATTTTGAAGTTTTACCTTAGTGTCAGGTTTACTCGCCTTGCTCAAAACCGGATTTTGTTTGGTCGAATATTGTCCTTATTTTTTTGACATTAGGCTGTCGACTTTAAGGTCAAATTTTAACTACAGCAGGTGTAAAATCTCTGGTTATTCAGGAGCATAACCATTTCAGTTATCTCTTAACATTTGAGCCCGACATACCGAATAGTTTCGGAGAAATTCTCCTTGGAAACCCCCAAAATTTACAAATAATGTATGAGCTTATTAACGCCACTCAGCAATTTCACAGTTTTTTATTGCTGCTATTTTCTTTGGTATTGATTGCAAAGAGCTGAAACTTGCACAAACTGCTCAAATTAACCAACTATTACAATTTTTGAACGTAATTTGTATACACGACCTCGTTGTCTATGGGCTAAGTTTAGTGCCATTAATGAGCAAACATGTAAATAATAACGTGACGATGAATCCGTAAATTTGCACAGAACACCAATCATCAATGGAGCAACAGGAAACCCAACACCAGACCGATGTTGAAGTTCTACAAAAGAAACATGACGATGAACTGAAGGCTCTACAGGCGCGATTCAACGAAGAACTGACCGCTGAACGAGCTAAGCTGGAAGAAGAGAAGGAGGCGGACCTGGCGCGCCTGCAAGAAGCGCTCAGAGGAAATCTCAGCCAGCAACAGGAGTTGCAGTTACAGATGCTGAAGGAACATCACGATCGTGAACTCGAGGCTGTCCGGGAAGAACTGGTGCGAACTCATATGGAGAAATTTACTGAGATGACGGCGCAGCTGGAGGCTGAACACGGGGTTTGTTTGTTGTTTGTTCAAATATGCAGATGAATGAAGTAGTTAGTTTCTAAAAGAAACTGTCTTGTTGCCTCGGTAGGACAGTGAAATGTAACGAAAAAAATTTTTTCTATTGAGTTGATAGAGAATGTTGGCCATCGTAATGGGATTGGAAACATGGCGTTTAGGGGGCGAAGCTTCTTTAGAGCGAATCTTTACTAGTGGCGGATTCAGGAGAGGGGCTCCCCTTATTTTTAGACCAAACTGAAAAATTTTTTGCCCCTCCCCCCCTTTTAGATCGCCCCCCGTTTTTAGTGTCCCCACGCAATTTATCCCCGAAACAAAGTGGGGAGGAGCGTTGCTGGATCTGCCACGGCTGTGTAGCAGACTAGATCTGCCACTGCTTGCTGCGAGATTGTGCGGGTGAAAAGTGAGGGCGACGTTTGTAATGTATGTCAACTTTCTTTTTCGCCTCGCTCTTTTGAACTATTATGACGTTGTATGGTTTTAGCTATTAGAGACCTTTAGATTCCGAGACAAGAACTTCTACCAGGGCGAGGTTTTCTTAATACTGAGTAGTGCATGCGCGTGAACCAGCGTTATTTTGGCGGGAAAATGTGATAGCCGTCGTAGTTCCGCTACGGGTGGCGGAAAAAAGTTAACAAATGCTAGAATTGTTATCATTATGCGATAAACCGTGCCAACTTTTCTGGTGAAAAAAAGTACAGTGGAGCTTTCGGGGGTGTCTATTTTTTGAGAATACCCGAAAAAAAAAAACTTTACCTTAAATCTCGTCCGCGAACCTAAAGGTCTTCTATTTTTCAGAATTTCCAGCCATTTCAATAGATCGTTTTCGATATATTGAAATTCATACTTTGCTCCGAGGCTTGGGAAATAAAACAAAAGAAATGCATTATTCATTACTGAGCTTTAACTTCAACTTCAACTTAATTTAATTTAATAGAAGATTCAAGGTGATTTCTTTTGTTTTACGGAGGATGTTTTCTTTAAATCAAAGGCGGATCTTGAGAAAATGAAAGAATATACCCGAGTAGAAATGTCTGAAAAGTTCCAAACAGAACTTGAAGAAGCCAAAGAGGTAGCCCGCTACGAACTGGAACAAGAACATTTAGAAAACCTGCGACAACTTGAGCAAAGCCTCGGTCAAAAACACGAGGAACAGTTACGCGGATTGGCTGAACTTCAAGGGAAGCACGTACAGGAAATTAACATTCTCAAGGCTGGTCACGAGGCGGAAGTAGAACGCCTCAAGAAGGAGCTAGCGCAGGCGCACAGTGAGCAACTGTCGGCCGTGAGTCTAGACGCGGAGAGGGAGGTTTCTCAGGTGAACAAACTTTGTATAATAGTATTTACTTAAAAAACTGCGCTGTTCAGAGTCATTTCAGGGGCGGTGTGAACGAGATTTCGGGACCAAATTTTCCGCCCCTTTCAGTGTGTGCAAAGGTCGAATAACTTTGCAACATGAAATAATCTGAAGAGGATTGATATGATCATATTTGACAACACAACAAGTTCATCCAGAAAATATTTATCTTTGAGAAGCTAATACATAAGCAAACAGTTAAGTTAAATAATAGTTGAATGCAAGGGGATAAGCAAGACCGATTTCAGTTACAAGAGTAACAAGGGAAATACAGACACATTAACTACAAACCTTGAAACGCTGAATAGGTTTGAGAGCCTCCATAGATATGCAATGCAAAAAAAGTGGCAAATCGTACAGCAGTTCCAAGGAGACAACCACAAAAGAGAGTATATTAGGTCAGCCTAGCGAATATTGTAATTGGCACCTGTTAGGACTAATTGCTCTCAATGAACTCTTTGCGGGCTGTCTTTCTATAACTTGCCGCAGGTGTCCCACGAAGGAGAACTGTATTCAAATTGGGGCAGTGTTAGACTCTTATAGAGTGTTTCTAGTCTGTCTGCAGGAACAAAATTCGCCTAATACAGTCAGCTCTCTGTTAGACTGATTCCTTTGCGACCGGCACAATGTGTCTTAGAGAAACGAGCGTCTTAAAGAGAGTCCACTGACAGTGGTACAGAGAGGCAGGGATCAATTGCAGGAGTCCGTGTCTGCGAGGTGTTTGTCTTACAGAGGTTTTAAAAAAAGGTTTAAAGGCTTGTTTATCATAGTGGAAAATGTAGTTAGCTTATCCAGCTCGTTTACAGGCGCTCGACTCTGATACGTAGAAACAAATAATTCAAACCCAACTTAACAAGATTAAAAACCCCAACTGGCAGGAGGCAACCAGTTGGCTCTTTACAAGCGTGGACGAGGATTTGTCCCAAGAACAAATCCAGCTAGTGGCCAGAGCGGGACTCGAACCCGGGACCGCCGGATTGCTAGTCCAACGCGCTGACCACTCAGCCACGCTACCTCCTAAGATAGGTGTCGTTAAGAGAGATTTGACTGCACTGAACATCTCTTTCATCAGATTAAAGAGGATTTAGACTCGGCCCATGCTAAAGAGATAGACGCGTTCAAAGAAGCGCTGGAAAGGGAGAAATCTAGAGTACTGGCACTTGAGGCAGTACAGGCCAGCATGCAGACAGCGCACCGTGACATCGTGTCACGCATGCAGGAAAACTTCGAGCAGGAGATGGAGGGGCTAAGAAACAATGTAGATTCTGCTCATGGTGAACAAGTACAAGAGCTGCAGAGTTTGCTGGAAGACAGGCATAAAATGGTTAGTGGCTTGTTCTGATATATGTACTTCTGCTTAAATTAAAAACAATCATAATTATGAAAATGTGCCAGCACCAAATAGGTCACACTTCTGGATTTCATCCACAGGGTGAAAAATAAAAAGCTCCTTTGTGCAGCATAATAAACAGCACAACAGGAAAGTACTACTCAGAAGCTTTCATTTGAATGGTCACACTTTAGGATTTCATTCACAGAATCAAAAGTTAGAACCACCTTGTACAGCATGATAAACAGTACCACAGTAAAGTACTGCTCAATAGCTTTCATTTGAATGGTCACACTTTAGGATTTCATCCACAGACTCAAAAGTTAGAACCACCTTGTACAGCGTAATAAACAGTACCACAGGAACTTACTGCTCAGTGGCTTTCATTTGAATGGTCACTCTTTAGGATTTCATCAACAGCCTCAAAAGTTAGAAACACCTTCCAGACTTCCTTATCTTTAGAATAAAACCATCCTTAACATTTTTAGATTGGACCACAAGTAGGAGTTTTCAAGCCAAGTTCGTGTGATTTAGATAATCACTGGCTACAGCAATCGTTTTTCAAAGAGTATCAGTTCTGGAGACAAATCGTCGTAGACGTTCCATCGCCACTTTATAAACGAGAAAGAAACTGAGCCGAGTTAAGTTTCGAAAAGACTTTTGGGACTGTTATTGGGGAGAGGAAAACGAAATTTGTTCAGTAGCGAGCGACAACTACGAAAACGCCACTTAAAGAGTGAAGTCGCGCTACTTCATAATTTTTGGCCCTTATTCCATCTCGTTCAGTCCGTCAAATGTTGGCAATTTGTTCTGGAGTTGAATTCTAAATTCTATATCGAGGTTCGGGAAAAGAAAAGGAAAGTCGTTGTTCACGTCCTCCACAAGACGTGAAATTAGGCATTTTCACGTCGTAGTCGTGCAGTGACAGCAAAGAAATGTACAAAAAAGGGTGATGCACGTGCAAGTTTCTTGTTTTGCCGTTCTCGTTGACGTCGCCGTCGTCGTTGCTTAAGCTCCCTATTAGCTGACCGGCGCGTCTCCAGTAACGATCCCAGAAGTCTTCGCGCTAGTTGACTTGGCCCAGTTCCCTCTCCGTTTTGAGTGGCGAATACACGTACTTGTACTGGCAAGTCAAATCTTAAGATTGCTATTGAAGAACGTGGGGCCAAGTGCATATTTATTGATTGTTAGGAGCTGGAGCGCGTGCGATCAGAGTTGCTTGCCGCGGAGGAGAAAGCCACAGCACTAGAAGCCCAGCAGGCAAAAAGTGTGGACGAACTGGAACAGCAGTTTCGACAAGAGGTGGAAACGCTGCAGGAATATCTGAAGAGTCAAGAAAAGGAATATATAGCTGAAATCGAGAGAACAAGGGTAGGAGATTTACTCCGTATTAGTCAGCTAAAAGCATGTATATGTTACATGTCAAAATAAATTCAGGTTAAAATTTTTCAACCTAAGTTGATTCTCAATTTCTTTTGTCTCGTAACCGCGATTTGTCATGGATTAGGGCTAGGGGACAAAAACCGGGACATCAAGCTTTTCGTTTCTTAAGGTCCCTAATACCATTCCGAGAATACATGATAAAAATCATTTGGCACGTGTACATGCTTGATATCGTTGCCCAACACAAGTGTTGTCAGTCATGAACTCATGAAGGTTGTATTTTACTGCATCAAGATACTGTAATATGGGAGTTATGGACGACAAATTTTGTGAATGTCAACGTTTTTCAAAGTACGCGTTGAAAAGTGATGAAAACTAGAAGTTCCGAGGGTGTCCCCCTCTTTTCATGGGTTTAAAAGCAACTGAAAATGCACGCACAACGTAACAGGACGATAAATAAGATAATTGGTGTCCTGTTTAATAAAGTTTATTCGGAAACTCCCCTGGTAAAGTATCTTCTTTGATGAAGTTTCTCGGGTTTTCGTCTGTTTCGTTTTAACTTTGGCTACGGTTCTCCAGCTGTTCGATTTATTATTTTTTTCTTGGCTGTTTTCTTAGGAAGAGAGCGAAAAGTTGTTGAACAAGCTCCAAGAGAAGCAGTCGCTTATAAAGGAGGTGTGTGTGTGTACTTTTCTTTAACCCTTAAAGTCCCAGCGGTGATTATTATCAAATTTCTCCAGTTAATATCAAAAGTGAGACAATCAGGGAGGTCAGGAGAATTAAGGATATGATCACTCAAGATATATTAACAAATTCTCCGTAACAGTTCTATGAGAAACATATCAGACAGGAAAGGAGAACCTGTATTGTAATAAACAGTTTGCTCGGCGCGCTTTCTTTGTCGCCCCGCCCAACGCGACCGTAGGGACCGAAAAAAGCTATCTTTTGCGAATTGGCCACTTTAGAAATGAGAGGGAACTGAGCTGAGTTAACTTTCGCAAAGACTTCTGGGATTGTTACTAGGGACAGGAAAAAAATTGGCCAATAGCTGACCAGCGCGTCCCTAGTAACGATGCTAAGAATAATTGCGGGAAGCATTTCGGCTCCAGTTACCTTCTCATTTCTAAAGTGGCGAATTGGAGAAGAGAGCAGATACCAGGAAAGAATCTGTAGTAAAGAATGATCGCTCACGACTTTAGTTAGGCATTCTTCCCTCGCAAACGTGGTCACCTTGGACCTCCAGTTGTCCTTGTGGGTAGTCCTGGGGTACGTACGATTTCCATGGGAAAACCGGAAATTCCGGTTGAAAATCAAATGGTTTGGGAAGCTTCAGAAAATATCGGCTGTGATTTGCGGTTGTGCAATTTTTCTATTCTTTTCAGTCTGTTCAGCTAATTTGGATGTACTTTGTAGCGGTTCGTTCCCCCAATTAGTTAAATTTTATAGTTTTAAGTTTGTGCACAAGATTCCCACCCGGGTGGTTTGTGTAAATGTTGAGCACCCCCGGTTATACCCCGTACTTCAGTTATGAGGCTTTTGCGGGTTTGAAGCATTATACCCCTTTTTATGCACAAGATTTCCACCCGGGTGGTTTGTGTCAATGGTGAGCACCCCCGGTTCGACCCCGTACTTCAGTTATGAGGCTTTTGCGGGTGTGAAGCATTATACCCTTTTTATGCACAATATTTCCACCCGGGTGGCTTGTGTCAATGGTGAGCGCTCCCTGTTCTACCCCGCACTTCAGTTATGAGGCTTTTGCGGGTTTAAAGTATTATACCCCTTTTTATGCACAAGATTTCCACCTGGGTGGTTTGTGTCAATGGTAAGCAGCCCTGCCTACATCATTCCTTTTGTTTAGATGGAAGCGGAACAAGCTCGTCTTCAGAATGATCTACAGCGGCAGTCCGATGAGTATAACTTGATCCTGTCTCGACGCGAACGTGAACATCAGGAAGAGGATAATCTCGCAGATTTGCTGCGCTCAGATGTGGAGCGATTGGCTGCAGAGAGGTAAGACATTTTTTTTAGGACTTTTCAGTGTATAGTCGTCATGTAAACTTATAGGCTCGGGTGTCAGTGGGATCAGTGACTTGGAGCATGGAGTTGGGGGACCCCAGGTAGGTGGGGTAACCCACCAGTCCATATAATCTCTCATTTTAACTTGGTCACGTTTTCATGATAGGTGGGGTGACCATATGAGAGATAATGAGGATACGCAGGTTGCCCCATCTAAGAGGGTTACCTCACCTACCTTCATGTAAACAGGCCCTTACTTAAAGGTCCTTTTGTGACTACTTCGTATAAACAGCTACCAAGGTTTGCATTTTCATGCCGCTTAAACTGTCTTTTAACCACCGGCCAATGATTGGTTGGTTGGTAGAGCGCATGTCTACTGAGCGGGAGGTCAGCGGCCTGCAGTGCAGGCGTATTTTGGGCGGGCGAAAGTTGCTTCTTTATGTTCGTATTGTTGTAACCGCCATCTTTGATTTTATGACAGAGGAAGATTGGGGAGAGTAGAAATAGCAACCCATTTCCTCCTCTTCGCGCGCCCGAAGAAAACGCCTGCACCACACACTAGGAGATCGGCGGTCGGAGCACTAACCAGGGTCTCGTAAATTAAAACAAACAAACAAACAAAAACGACAGGCAACTAATGCCTTGTCCCAGTTCAGGGGATGGCCCCATTGGACGGTGATGTTAAGTCGTTAGCCTTGTCTCTTTCATTCTTTCTTATCAATTCGAGTGCAACGGACAAGAACATTAACTGTTCAGTGTTTGAAAAAGTAGACTTTATTTCATCTACATCTACGCCAAGTTTCTTTGTTTTTGCTTCCAGAAATGCCTTGCACCGCACAAACGAACGCCTTTTAAAACTGCTCTCAGATGTAGTGAAACAAGCAGCGTCAACTGAGGAGACTATAAACAAAAAGCTGGAGGACCTCATTCAAGAGACAAGTCAAACCGAGGAACAACTGACCCAGTTCCCTCTAGAATCGGGGACCTTACACGAGTCCCAGTTCCCCAACGACTCTGTCCGTCGCCCTGAAAGCTCATTTCCGGCTGGGCTGCCAACTTCCACTCCCGCTGCTGGACCCAGTGCTCTCGCAGCCAACCACAGAACACCTGCTGGAGGTGGGGATGTCGTAGTAAAATTGCTTAAAAAAAATTCCGCTTCTTCTATAACGTTTTCTTAACTTTACGTAACGACGAAAAAACGAGTAAGGGTTTCTACGTCCATTAACATTGGGACTTAATTGACCAATCAGGTCGATAACCAGTGTTTGATACCATCAACTGATGTGATACAACTCACTTTGACTCTGAAGATGACTACCGCACAGGTTGTCGAAACGTCAGTCACTGTCAACAACGGGAGTACGTTCACCCGGACGATCATGCTCAACCTTACTAGAATAATGCTGTTTTAGGTCAATTCTGTGCTAAAGTCATTACTCAGTGCCTTTCGCCATGCACGAAATGTTCCTGTAGAGTTATGAAGAAGATCTCAAACAAATTTAATCAGGAAGTACGAACCATAAAATTTTTGGAGATTTTTGCAGGCAGGTCGCTTGAAAAAGTTGGCCGAACTTTCTGAAGTTTTAATCCATATGCATCCTTGCCACATCCGTAGCAACAGACGACAGGAAACAGTTTCAATGCCTAAATACAGTCTTAAATAACAAAACTGGACCATTATGTTTAGAATTCAATTGATGGAAGACACATTTAAGCTTTTGAAAGAGATAGGATATGGCGTGACATTGCCCCTGTAAAATAATAGGGAGCTTTAAGCAACAAGTACGGCGACGGCTACGAAAACGTCACTTAAAAAGTGAATTGGCGTTGCCTAAAACTTTATCACGCTTATTCCATCTCGTTTAATTCGTCAAATGTTGGCCATTTTTTTTTTGGAGTTGAATTCTAAAAGACTGTATCAAAGTCCAGGAAAAGAAAAAGAAAGTTGTTGTCGTGTGTTCCCGTCCTCGACAAAACGTGAAATTAGGCATTTTCACGTTGTGGTCGTGCAATGACAGCAAAGAAAATGTACAAATGCACGTGCAAAGTTGTTGTTGTTTTGCTAATATAAAACTGTTGTTTTTTTGCCGTTGTCGTTGCTTAAGCTCCCCAATGAATAGTGTGGCGTAGCATCTTCAACAGACTTCCCTGTATATCTCTGGATTTGAAATTAGGTTGGCCGTGACTCAGCCATGTTTTGATGTATTTCACCTTTCACTGGTTCGGTGAACTGAACCTGACCCATGGTAGTCTTTAGCTTATACAATCTCGTTTTTTATCTCTTAGGTGCTTCCGCTGACCTCTCTGAATCTGAGGATAATACGCTGACCAGTAAGACTGACTTGTCAATGCTCAGCGATGAAGGTCTCGAACTGTCTCAGAGACAAACGGACACCATGTTCCAGGGGCCGAGCTTAGACGAACAGGCGGAGGAGCTTGTAATAGGTGCGATATTAGAGAGCCGTTCTCAGTGAACTTACGCAACGGGACGGAAGGAGAACGAAGACGCAAACCTTGCTTGACAAGCGTGACAATAATTTTGTTTGAGAAAAATTTGCCTCAAACCTCAACTTTCTTTAAACAGATCTTTTTGTAAAAGACCAAAAAAACATTGATATTTAGTGGAGATCGGGGCAGAACATGCCAGTAATAGTCCTGTCACGTTTGTCACATACAACCGTTTTGCCGTCCTCCTCTTTCTGCCGTTCTGTTGCGTAAACTCACTGCCAAAGGACCTTTTTATATCGGTTCAACCCTCACTGCGTTAAAAACTACGTGCGATTTTCGCTCAGATAGCGAACAAGACGAAAAAGCGGAATTTTTCCATTGCATACCCTTTTATGTTCTGTACTTCGTTCGTAGATCTCCTCTTTTCTATAGCAGAAAACTTACAGTACAATCCCCTGTTTTTCCGTTAGATCGTCGAGATCAAACGCTTAATGTAACTTGTGGCCATCTTGGTTTCAGGGTTTACCAGGAGGAAAGCACCGAGGCTTATAGTAGCAGCGTGAGGGAGCCGCCTTCTCCCAACCCCCTCCCCCTTCCCCCGTCCCCTAGGTAGTTTTTGGACTTCTACCCATGTCCCACTCGGTATATCTGAAACCAAAATGGCCCTCCGATCTTTTAGCACCGGTCTGGGAATAAACGCACTAACGGTTTTGCATCCGTTCCCATCGGCTATTAGTACCGTGCCTATTTTCGTCGGGTGCATAACAACACTTGAAGTACGCGTGAACAATTCGATTTCGCCTGAAGCGTTACTTGTTTCTTCCCGCCTCACGAACCGCTCTGCCTCTTTTGATGTGTCGACGAGCCTTCAGCCAATCATGTTGATGTATTATGTTTTCTTTTGAAAAACACTCCTTGAATAAAACTTTTTATTTTTAATTTTAAAGATTCCGGCGCCAGGGTCAGTGCAGCTGCGCAGAAGCTTCTGGATGTAGTTACCATGACAACTAAACAGGTATTGTTGTTCTCTGATTGAAATTTCCTCATTCTAGTTCTAGCAGTATGCAGGTTGTTTTTCACATGAAACTAGTTTAGTGGCCTTAGCTCCCACGAGTCTTCTGTAGATTTGAGTGGTAGAGCATCGGGACCAGTAATCAGAAGGTCATAGGGTCGACTCCTGGCTCGTACTTATTGTTTTACCATTCACTACTATTATTTCCAATTGTGTTGCCTTTTATTTATTTATTTATTTCATTTTATTTTTGCTTTCTCTTTATTTACTTTCTTTCCCCCCGACTTTTGAACTTTACACCGAACTTTGTCATCTAAGACTCATGTAGTCTGCTTTCTCGCTGATTCCACTAACTGTTCCATTTCTTATGTGGTCTGTTTACAGTGGAATCAAGCTCGAATTGCTCAGAAAGAACTACATGACATTACAATTCAACGCAACGAGCAACTTGAACAGGTAATGGCTGCCCAAGAGGAATTAATGGCGCGACTGAAAGAGGAGTACGAGGAGAAAGAACGTCTGCAGAACGAACTAAATAAGGCAAATGAACAAATGGAAAGTATGGCGGCCGAAAACGACAGGCTTCAGGACGAAGCTAAAGCAAAAGATCAGAAAGACGAAGAGAAAGCAGGAGAGCCAGATGAAAAGTTGAAAGAAGTTGAAAAGGAAAACGCAGAACTCAAGACCAAAATCGAGGAAGCTGAGAAAGCGCTGGAGGAAGCAAAATCTCGGGAACAAGAGCTCGAGACGGTTAAACAACTGCTGTCCTCTGAAGTGGAGACTTTTCAAGAAGAAGCGAGAATACGGCTGGCACAGGAGGTAGCTGATAAGAAGAAAGAGGAAAGTGAGTACGAGCGGGAGATAAACGCGTTGAAAGAGGAACGAGATGAGCTGGCTGAAGAGTTGGAGGCTTTGAAGGAGTCGGGTGATGAGTTGTTAGAGGAGAATGAAACACTTAAGGCAGCTGTAGATCATCTCGCTAATGAGAAAAAAGATCTTGAGGAAAAGGTCTTGAAGCTTGAGGAGCAGAAACTCGACGAGCTTGACGGCCCTGAAGAGCTTAAGTCCAAAGTACAAGAGCTTCGACAAGCGTGCGAGAAGCTTAAAGAAGAGAAGGAGGCCCTAGCTGCGAAAGCGTCCTCTTTAGAGAAGGAAGCGAGCCGATCTCAAATGACTGGCTCTGAAGGTGAAGTTATTGAGGAAAATGATCGCTTGAAGAAGGAGGTAGAAAAACTTCAAGAAGGCAACACTGAGTTAGAAGAAGAGAATGAGAAACTTAAAGACGCCATTGAGGAGTTCCGCGAAGCAGTTCAAGGCCTTTGGGATGAGAAGGAAGAGCTTAAGATTGAGTTGTCCAGGGCAAAAGGAGAAGACACGACTGAGTTCGAAGAGCTTCAACAACTGAGAGCCCAGGTGGCGGAGATGACTGAGAAGCTTGAAAGCGCTGAACTGGAGCAAGAGAAGAAGAGGGAGTTACTTCAAAAGGCGCAGGTTCATCTGGAGAAAATTCCAGCGCTTGAAGCGCAGGTGGAAGAACAAAACGAGTTTCTGAGCCAGCTGAAGCAGGAGAGGGAACAAGACAAACAGGAAATCGACAAGCTGCAGCGTGCTGCCTCACTACATAACGAGGCGCCCCTGATACAGGTTTTTGTGTTTTTTTTGTTGTTGTTGTTTTTGTTGTCAAGAGCCCTGATTTGCTTTTCTTCAGTTTGTCCCAATTTCTTTTTAAACACAACTTCCTCCAACACCCTCCTGAATATGCCTTGCAACTTCTTTGTTTCTGTAAACGTTGCATGGTTACCTCGTTTTGAGCGGTTAATTTGTTGAGTTCATCTTAGCCCGTGAAAGGAATTGGCCTGCTCCCAATGTATGGGTCTTCATAGCTAAAATGGTAGAGCACTGCGGCATTAACGCAGAGGCCATGGGTTCGAATCCCTTTGAAGTCCCGAAATTTTTTTTCGGGTTTATTTGCAATTGCTTTAATTGCAATAACCACTGCGACGATCATGTCTTCATTTAAATACCGTAAAATTCCGAAAATAAGCCCCTCCGTGTATAAGCCCCTCAAAATCGTAACGCAAAAAAACCCTCCGTTAAATCGCCCCTCCGAATATAAGCCCCCCAGGGGGCTTGTACTTGGAATTTGCCCTCGAATACAAAGTAAAACAAAGCAAAAATGGTAAATTTCCTTCCCACTACAAGCTAGCCTAATCGATTTTGAAACGCAAAAACCTCTCAAAAAGGGCCTTTGAAAAATATAAGCCCCGGGGCCTATTTTCGGAATTTTACGGTAGTTGACTTATCGTTGAATCAGTCCGTTTTGGTGAATTTATTGTTTCATACTTTTATTGTTCATTTTCTCTTTGAACAGGTGACCACTGTAGAAACTGTTGAAGGAGGAATACACGGGGAAGAATTATGGGGGGTCGAAGGACAGGCAGATGGCGGGGATTCTCAGCAATCTGGCGGAGATACGCGGGAACTCAAGGATAGAATCACTGAGCTGGAACGACAAGTCGAGAGCTACAAGAAAGCCCTGGAGGAAAGCATCCAAGAACCGGAAGCCAACAAACTCATGGAGCTGGTGGAGCAAGTAAGTGCAGAGAGAGACGGCTTGGTTACCAAGTGTAATGAGTTAGTGGAAAAACTCAGCGTCGATAAACAATCCACGGAAGGCATGCAGTCCACAGTTGAGGAACTACGAACACGGCTGAAGGAGGCAGAGCAAAACTATAAAGAGTTAGACAAAGAATTGAGCGCCAAATCCCAGACAGGAGCTAGACATGTTAGCGCAGATAAAAGATTTGCAAGATGAACTCACCAAAGCATTAGAAGCTCTTAAGGCGGCGGACGAGCTGAAGGAAAGGCTGCAAGAAGATCTGGAAACTAGTGAGGAGACGCAGAAAGATCTGGAGCGGGAAAAAGGAGCGATACAAAAGCAGCTGAATGAGAGCTTTCTCCAGATCTCCGCGCTTAAGGTATTAGCTCTTAACCCTTTAAACCCTAAGATCAAAATTCAAATTCTCATTTGTTATCCCTATACGTTTTCAATAGAAGAAGTGGGGAGAATTTGTTGAAGTATCAATTAGATTCATCTTGTGTGATCATGTTCGTAATTCTCATTACCACTCTGTTTTACAAAGCATAGCTATTACAAGGAGAAATTTGATGCTGATCACTCTTAGGGCTTAAAGGGTTAAGGTGATGTTACACGAGACGATTCGCAACGCCAATTTTTATCGCAACACAGCGTTGCAACATTGTTGCGACATTGTTTGGAATGGATACAACATTGTTCCAACATTGCAACACTGTGTTGCGCTAACAATCGTCGATGCGAATCGTCCCGTGTAACATGACCTTTAGACTTTAGAGAGCTTAAGCAACAACGTCTGCGACGGCTACGAAAACGTCATTAAAGGGGCACCTTCAACTAGTGTGCATTGCGGTCGTGCACTTCACCGAAATCATTTGCTGTAATACGAAATTACGAACGTTCTGATTGTGTTTGAAAATCAGATTGTATCTTCACAACCTTAGGCAATAGAAGGCCAGCGCCGTAGCTAGTATGAGGCCAACCGAGGCACTCGCCTCGGTAAAATTTTGACGAATTTCGCCGATCATTTTTATTTTACATAAGCGATCATCAATCATGATATTACAAACACAATATAAATTACCATATCATCGATCTCACTACGTACGTTAACTCAAATTTTTTTGAACAAATACTGATCAAAACCATTGGCGAGGTTAACGGTCACCCAGATTATGTAGCTTGTTTCTGATTATTGCTTTTTAAATTCCACTTAAATTAACTTGAAAAGTTACCGAAAGGCCCAGAAAACGCTGCAAATCGCATTTCCGAGAGACTAAAGTTCAAAATTTCTCGGGGGGGCATGCCCCGAACCCCCCTAGCAACTCCCGCCTGCCTCGGTTGGCCGTTTGGTCTGGCTACGGCACTGAAGGCTGTGATACCCTTCTAAAAAAAACATAGATACAATCCTGTTATCAAACACAAAATCACGTACGTAATTTCCGTATTGCAACAATTTATTTCGGTAAAGTGCACGACCGCAATGCACACTGGTTGAAGGTGCCCCTTTAAAAAGTGAATTTGCGCTGCTTCAAACTTTATCGCGCTTATTCCATCCCGTTCATCCTGTTGGCAGTTTTTTTCTGGAGTTGAATGCTTTAAGACTGTATCGAAGTTCTGGAAAAGAAACCGAAAGTCGTTTTGTGTTTACGTCCTCCACAAAACGTGAAATTAGGCATTTTCACGTCGTAGTCGTGCAGTAGCTTGTGTACAGACTCGTACAGTGACGGCAATAAAATGTACAAAAAAGCGTGATGAACGTGCATTTCTTGTGTTGCAATCTAAACCTATTGCCTTTTTACCGTTCTCGTTGATGTCGCCGTCGTTGTTGCTTAATAGGGACCTTAACATCCGGCGACGGCAACGGGAACTCCACAAAAGCAATAGGTTTAATAACCAAAACAACAATTTTGCACGTGCATCACGCTTTTTTGTACATTTCTTTGCCGTCACTGCACGACTATGACGTGAAAATGCCTAATTTCACGTTGGACAGAGGAAGTACACAAGCGACGACGAAATTTCCTCTCTCTTTCTGCACTTGGCTATGGTTCTTAGGAATTCAACTTAAGGATGGTTCACCTATATTTGACAAAGTTAGTGACTTGGAGTAATCGCGATGAAGATTGGAAGAACACTAATTCACTTTTTCAGCGACGTTTTCTCTGCCGTCGCCGTCCTCGGTTGTTAAGGTCCCTAATCTTCCTCTTGACAGGCTGGTAAAATTAGAAAGACAGACAGCTGATGAATGGGGAATAGAAGTGAATCGTGGTTGAGTCTGTTTGCTCTAGGCAAAAATTAATGGCAAAGTTTTAATATTAAAAACGATTCAGGTAAAATAGAGGTCGAGAATTCCGCTGTGTTCGAAGATAACGCCCGCCCCTTCCTCAAAGAAAGCAACTTGAAGGAACTAGTCCGATTTTTTTTTTGTCTTAGTTAAAATGGATTTCCTCTGTGGTAGAATTGAACAAATTTACCCTGATTTGGTAGTATTTTCCGCTTGATTTTTATTTAAAACGCTCTGGATTTAAAGATCTGCTACTGCTTCTTGGGCGTTACCAGTTTGCATTTAGAACGACATCGTTTCGTTTTCCGTTTTAGGAACAGCTCAACCGAGTAAAACACGCGAGTGGAGAGGAACGCGATGAGACCCCGACTCCTGTTCGTATGCTCCGAGACGAGCGCGAAGCCTACGATCGGAAAGACCAGGAATCCCGAGCGTTGGCCGAGCAGCTCGACGCTTTTAAAGAGGCCCATGATAAGAAAGAAGAAGAATTGCAGAACTTGACCGAGCAAATGGAAGAAATGAAGCAGATGATGGAAGATCAACAGAAATTACTCGAAGATCAACACAGCAAACTACAGGGGCAGGAAAACTTGATAAACGAGCGCGAAGACCGCATGAAAGAACTGGAATTACTATTGGAAGAGAGGAAAAAGGAAGCTCCACATAGGGAAGAATATGATATGGCGCTCAAAGGTAATTATTATCATCATCATCATCATTAGCATTATTAGCATTATTATTACATTTGAAAAAGAATACAGTAACACACTCCCATTTTAAGGTTTTTCCCTTCGTTGCATCATATTTTATTATAACACTTCGTGTTATACATCGAGCCGATTTTTTGAAAACCAGCCTAACGAAATTTGCGGTGATTTGAGTGAAAGGCGTCAAAAGACAGGTTTTGTGGACGCGATCAGCTCCAGAATCACGCTAACGAAGGAAAAGGAAAGGAGAAAAAGAAAGAAAGAGCGAGGAGGAAGAAAGGAGGAGAAGAGAAAAACAGCAATGGTTGCACTCTTGGTTTTTATAATGGCTACTTTAAAGATTTGGCCGAAAAAAAAACTGTTGGACGAGAAGGTCCATTTGCCGGTAACGTTTTCAAAAATCCGGCTAGAAATGTTTAAATGAAATACTGTGATTGCAAAACGCATTTTCTTTTATGAATATCAAATTGTAACTCCTTGCTTTTCCACTTCAAATTAAAGTCTTTTCGCACTGACAAGCTCCTACCGGTTTGTCCCCAACCGGAAGTGACGTAGCAGCGCGCGCGTTCAGTGCCTGTTTCCAGATCGCGGCTCGCGCAAGTTTCTCTTTGTTCACGCAAGAGCTAGTGTTCTCAACTTTTCGTGGAAATATGACATGCATGTAGTGATTGTATGGGCATAAGAGTAAGCGAAAAGCTTAATTAAAGCGTTTAGCAAAAATGAAAATCCGTTAAATTTAAGCAAAATCAGTTAGCAAACTCCTCCACCGGAAGGAACTCGTCTGCGCGCAGACTTAAATTTGACGTGGAAAAGCAACGAAAATAGACAATCTTGTGCGCATAGGCTAATAAAGACATGCGCTTCATGGTTTAATAATCTTGTATCCCGAATTACAGGAAGTGAAGACGCTCTGATTCAGCAACAAAGAGCGGTTGAAGAACTTTCTGAGAGATTGAAAGAAATGAAAGAGGTGATAACCGATAACGAAGACAAGCTTAAGAAGAAAGAGGAACTGCTGATCTCCAAAGAAGAGGAAGTGAAACGAAAAGACGAGGAGCTGGGTGTAAAAGGGCAAAAGATCAAAATGCTTCAAGATGAGTTGAGCCGAGAGAAGACGGATAGAGAGCGAGAATCAGAGGCTGGAACACTCCTCGCTGCACAGGTTTGTCTCTAACCGGAAGTGACGTGACGGCGCGCGCGGTATTTGCTTGTTTCCAGAACGCGGCTCGCGCAAGTCTCTCTTTGTTTACGCAAGAGCTAGTGTTTTGGCGGATATATGACCTGCATGTAGAGATTTTATGGAAGAGGAAAAAATAAGCGAAAATCTCAGTTATTGGCGTTTAGCACAACCGGTGAGAAATATGTTTTTTTTTCTTTACAATCGCTCATTTTGACCATAGCGTTATCATTTTCCCTTGTTTTGCGCTTTGCTTTTTTTGGCAACAGCGTCCTTCGGTTTTTGGTCTAAGATCGCCACTTTGTTTAAAAATATTACTACGGCGATTGGAGCGACAGCGTCACTTTAAAAGTAAATTCGCGTTCCTTCAAACTAAAGCGCGATTATTCCAACTCGATCAATTTGTCGAATGTAGACGAATTCTCGTGGGATTGAATTCTTGAGGACCGTATCCAAGTACAAAAAAAGAAGGAAGAAATTCATCCTCCGGTGTTTGGCTACTCCAGAAAACGGCTTATTGAGAGATTTCACGTCGTAGTTTCAACTTTTTCAATCCATGTCCATCCTTGCCATCAGTATCAACAAACGGTAACAAACATTTCCAATGCCTAAATATGGTCTTAAATAACAAAACTGGATCATTATTTTGGAATACAATTGGCACAAAATACTCGTTTTAGGTTTTTAATAGTGTAGCAAATAGCCTGACATACTCACATTGCCCCCTTTATCTGGAAGTGACTGAGTTTGGTGTGAATCCTCAATAATGAAGCACGTGCTTTAACCTCTCTCTTGCTGAAAAAGATAAAGAATGAGTTGGATCAAGTGCAAGAAGAAGTTCGCACTAAAGAAAACGAAAAAGGGCAGATTCAAAGAAATCTTTTGGCCGAGTCACGCCAGTTGACTGCGTTACGAGCAGAGATGGATCAGTTACGTGACAGATTCAAATCCCAGGAGGACAGTCATGTGGCAGCTGTTGCTGACCTAAGGAGGGTGCATCAAGATGAAGTAAACGCTCTGAAGGCTGAGTTAAATAACGTCCAGAGGGGGGTACCCTCAGGGGCGGAGGACACGCTGAGTCCAAGTCAACAAATTGCCTTTCAGCAGGTTAGTGGGATCAGTTGAGGTTTTGGGCTAACTGACCACCTACCCCTCCCCTCAATCACAATTTTGCCTAAGTGAGAAATATGTGTTAATGTTGATTTTGGGGAGGGGTAGGTGGTCAGATACCCACAAACCTCAATTGATCTTTGTGGTTCACAGTAAGGTAACTGCACATCCCTGTGGAGACTAACTTCAATGTTCTCCTAACGATATCCATACAGTAACAGGGACAAGGTTATGAGAATTAATAAAACGATCACCAGAGAGAGAAATAGTTCGATCTTTTATCACATTCTCTCAACTACAATCTTTGAATATTAGTCTGGAGAAATTCGATGTAGACATCGGGGCGTAAAGCGTTTTAACAAGTGATGATGATGATGGTTCATCCTTAAATTTGTTTTAGAAACTTAAAAGCGTAGAAGAAAATCTCAAACGGCAGTTCGAGAACCAGCTCATCGCAGTGAAAGAGAACGAAGAGCAAAGGCGCCTGCGTGACGTGAAGCAAGTCAAGGAGGAACTAGAGATGAAAAGCCTGGCAAATATGAATAATCTGCGACAAGAACTCTTAACAACGCACAATGATCAGGTCAACAGAATGCGTCAGGATCATCAACGGGAGATTGAACGGCTCCTAAGTATATCTGGTGAGTATATATCTGGAGAAACCTTTTAATTTTTATGGGGATCAAACTCAAAGTTGACAAAAAATCTACAATATCATTTTGTAAAATGGTGAGAGCACATTGTAAAACTACTGCTAAAGAGGTTTCTTTTGAGTAGTATCGTGATAGGATTTTTTCCATAGAAGCAGAAGTTAGAACTACGCAAAATAGGCGCTTAGGTCATCGACAAATCGCGCTCGATCGCGAAGATGCTATTGTGGATCATTTAGCGATGGTAATCTGGGAAGAGGACAAAACTACTCAGAGTAATAATTTTGGGGGCCGGATGGCTCCCTGCTCTTCTCCCCTCCCCTCCCCTGCACCTATAGTGGTTCTGTGTTCTCCCCATCTTTCGTTTTTGAGATAGACATTAGCGGTTCTACGATTTGATGTTCCAACTTTCCATCGCAAGACCATTCATAGGTGAACATTAACTGACACAAACCACCCGGGTGGAATCATAAACCTATAAAATTTGACGTGGTGGGAGAAAGACCTGTCACAATGTATATCCAAATCAGCTGAACAGACTATAAAGAGTAGAAAAATTGCACCCCCTCAAATCACAGGCCACGTTTCTTGAAGTTCCCCAAAGGGAATGATGCGAACCATTTGATTTTCCAAGCAGAATTTCTGTAAATGTAAATCGTAGCTACCCAGTCTTTATTTTACCTCACCAGGCATCGATTCTGCATCTCCAGAGATGCGGATGCGCCTTGGCTCAGCGCTGGATCAGAATGAGCAGCTTGATAATGAGCTTGTGGGTCACCTGGCCCGACAAGCTTTACTCAAGTCCCCAGCTACTTCTCCTCGAAGATCTCAAACCGCTATTGAGGTAAACCTTCTCTTTCGTATCAGTCTATGTTTTTGTCTGGAAAGCCGGCGCTGTCTCCTTCGCAGCGGCGTCTCTGTGTCATAGCCCGTATTGAGGCTGGCGCCTTGCATCTAAATAATGACGCACGTGTTTTATTTTATTTTTATTTTTTTATCCCTAGGGTCTTCTTAATAATCTTCACACCGAGGCTGAAACTATCCAGTCCCTCATAAGTGCAGTATCGACTCCAGTCAAAGATCGCTCACTGGCAAGCCCGGATGTAACGTCTCTGCAGTCTTCATGGTCAGCGGAAAAACAGGCTCTGCTTGAAGCTATCAAATCGTACAAAAATCTTGTTGTTCAGGCTGGAAAGGCGTCCTCGGTAAGAAATTAGGGACTTTACGATCCGACGACGCGATGGTAACGAGAACCTCAAAAAACAATAGGTTTAGAAGGCAAAACAACTTTACACATGCACCACACTTTTTTGTACATTTCTTTGCCGTTTTTGAATAATTGCTAAGTGAAATTGCCTAATTTTACATTTTACGGAGGACGTAAACAAGCGATGACGAAATTTTATTTCTCTTACTGAACTGAGATAGGGATGGTAGGAATTCAACTCCAGGGGGGGTTCGCCTACTTTTGTTAAAGTAAATGGGTAGGAATAATCGCGATTGTTAGACTGGAAGAACGTAAATTCACTTTTCGAGGGACGTTTTCGCTGCCATCGCGTCCTCGGATCGTCAAGTCCCTATTTACGATACCTCCTCAAGGGCTCTCACCCTTTTAGAATGCTAATTTAAAGACATACATACATACATACATACTTTATTGGCTCGTCCCCACGGGGCTTTTCAGAGTCAATTTTACGTTACAAAATTATAAACCAAGTACATGACAATAAGAATATAACAATGATAAAAGAAGACAAAGGTCAATAAAATTAATTAAATTAATTAAATAAAGCAGTCATTAAGAAGCTTTTGCCTGAGTAAACACTTGAATTCCGTCACGGATGGGCTAAGTTTGAGCGCAGGCTGCAACTCATTCCAGAGAGAGGTTGCTCTATATTGAAAGGTCCCTTTGCCGCTGGCAGTGCGGAAGAGTGGTATGTTCAAAAGTTGAGAATTTCTCGTATTCCTTGTCGAGACGGCGGATCTTCCAACGAGCTTTGATGTCAAATACCCGAGCACAACTCGTCATGCACTTAAAACCAGAACAGCAAAACGAAAATAAAGTTGTTGCCTGATTGGTAGCCAGCGCAAGTCTTTTAGCAAAGGAGTTATGTGATCGAATTTTTTAGCGCCGCTCAAAATACGACAAGCGAAATTCTGTACTGCTTGGAGCCTGTCCAGATTAGTTTGAGTAGTATTGTTCCAAACAGAAGAGCAATAGAATAATTTACTAAATACTAAGGCATTTATAATAATAATTAGCGCGTGTTTATTAAAAATATGCTTAACGCGGTTAATTTGGCCCAAACGTGACATGCATGAGGATACAGTAGAAACAATATGCTCATTATATGTTAAGTTAGAGTCCAGTGTAACACCAAGGTCTCTTGCAGCCTTAACGGGCTCGAGTTCCTTCCCCAATAAAAATAGCCTAAAGTCGCTAACCTTAGCAGTCATTTGCCGGCTGCCGAATATCACTAGTTTTGTTTTATCTGGGTTGAGTAAAAGCTGATTATCAAAGCACCAATTCCTAATGCTTAACAAGTCCTTGTTCATTTTTTCTATCGTTTCGTGCCGTGATTGAAATTAAGCAGGCTTTTTTGTGGCGCGACTTTTCACAGGACAAGGAGGGCGAGCTGTTGGCGTGCATGTCAACCTTAAACGATTTCAGCTCGATTTATCGCAGTCAATCGTCGCGCTTCAATTATGATCGAACTTTAGTTTAACTTTAACTTCAAATGTCTGTTTGCATATTTGTTTACAAGCAATGCGCATAAACCCAGTGATTCTGCTCAAAAATACCCCTGTTTATACAATAACAATTGCAGACAGATACCGCTAAAATCGTTGCAAATATCGATTTTCTAGACATACAACATAACGCGCGGTAAACACGACTGTGCAGGTGGCTCCCTGACTGGACTGTGTATATCGAACTGACGTGTCTAATAATTCTTTTAATATCCGCTATTTTTAGCCCTCTAAACTTCCTTTGGAAAATGACTGGCGATCAGTTCTACTCGACGCTGTAAAAAAGGTTAGTAATTCTGTGTTCGCTGATTATATGTTGGTTCTCAGTAGCGGTAATTCGCCTCTTTGAGGTTGCGCGGGAGACCGGCTCAAGATGGTTGTCAAAGTGCATTGTGGGACTGTTTTGGGCGGCGAATTTACCGCCATGTTGAAATGCGTCCTCAAAAAAAGTCCCACAATGCACTTTGACAACCATCTCGTCCCGGTCTCCCGCGCAACCTCAAAGTGACGAATGGAGGCCTAATAGCCATGCGCTTGGTACAGCGGGCTCAATTATGACCAGTTTATTAAAAAACGGATGCTCGCACTCGGAAAACCAGTTTGACGAGGCAAAACAAGATTGACTAGTCTAGATGTTCGGGCTCCTTTTCTGTTCCTCATTCAAGAACACAACAGGAGCTTCTGTGACGGGTGGGTGACGTTCCCCATACTAGTGTATTTTTCGATGGTTTATTTGATTGTTGTTGTGGTTATTTTGCCATGTAGGTTTTCGAGAAAGATCGAGATGTTTTGGTCGCTGAACTGCGGACTTCTCAGCTTATGAATGGTCATGACGCACCGGACGCTGGTTTGCTGCGAGATCAAATACACACGCAGGTATAGAGCTTTTCTTGTGATGTAATTAAAGACAAGTTGTTAATCGTAGCTTGAATGTTACAGCCTAGTTGATGGTATTTCTCGTCAGGGTCACTTTGCAATAACCATTTTTTTTTCGCGAAGAAAGGGTGGCACAGTGGTGAGAGCACTCGCCTCCCATCAATATGGCCCGGGTTGGAATCTTTGCGTCGACACCATACGTGGGTTGAGTTTGCTGTTGGTTCTCTCCCTTGCTCCTGAAGTTTTTTCTACGGGTACTCCGGTTTTATCTTCTCCTTATAAACCAACACTTCCAAATTCCAATTCGATCTGGAACACACGGACACGTTTTAACGAGTTCTTATGAACTCCAAAGTACTCCGTGCGTAAACAAATAACAATTACAAAAATTACAATGTCCGAATTGCCCCAAGTCTCTGTTTCAAAGCGAGACTAAGTGCGAAGCCATTGATATGATTTTTTTCTCCTGCAAATTAAACTCATTTTCACAAGAAAGGTTTTGCACTTAGTTTTTGGACTCTGGATTGGCTTAATGATCGCGATGTTTTGACTAGCCTGCATGGAAGAAGCAAAAAGGGGAATTGGAGGGGGCGGGGGGGGCTGCAATATTAATGTTGGAACGATATTACAGCCGTTTAAAACAATGTGCTGTGTTGCGCTAAAACTCGTCGTTGGTATGGTTAGTCTCTTGGGAACTCGGCTCAAATACCTGTGATATACTTGCCCCTCTAATTACATCTTACCTAACTCCTTACGTTTTGTTGATTTCTAAGGATGAGCTTTCAGGTCGAGTCATGGAAGAGCTTCGCAAGAAGGATCGCGCTTCTCTGATTTCAGAGATTCGAGAGCTTAGAAAGTCTGCAGTGATGAAACCACGTATCGACCAGGTAATTTAGACATGGATGATAAACGCATTATCCCTTTTAGAACATTTTGCTGTGCAGCGTGTGTTTCTGGTTAGTGGATCTAACAATTTCAAACATTAACCTACCGTTTAGTCATTGATTCTATCTTAGGGTGCTTAACATTTCTCAGGACAGATCAGCCAGACCAGTCCAGCACCAGCACCACCACCACCATCATCATCATCATCATCATCTCCATCATCATCACCATCATTATCATCATTATAATCATCGTTAGTAATGGTAACAGGACTGAGTGGAGTCCAATTCGGTCTGTAATCATACGAGTGATTAACAAAATCGGACGACCGCGTAGCGGGAGTCCGATTTGTTTAATCACGAGTATGATTACGGACCGAATTGGACGACACGAAGTTCTGTTACCAATTAATCGTAACTTTAACAAAATTGGTAATATAATAGGCTATTTTTTAAATCAAAACACAAGCAGAAGCCGATTACACAAGAAATTCGAAATTTTGTTTTGCTAGCAGTGAAAAAAAAAGCCATTTAAGCGCGCGCATGATGGCGCGTACTGTCCAATTACTTAGGCATGACGCGTACTGTCCTATTAAACTGTCCAATTAAGGCTGAAATCAGGGCAGTTGATAGCCAATCAGATTTGACAATTTTGTTATAGTTATGATTACAATTGTTACTGTATTGATATAAGTGACGATGGTGAATATCAAGCCTGTGTCATATTGAAAAAAGATACAAATATAATACCAACGACAATAATGTGATCTATCTTTTCTAATTGTTTATTTCCAGAAGCAAGATCTTCTGGAGCACCTGCGTAACGAACTGGACGAAGCTAACAAAAGAGAAAGAGACATCAGGACGCAGTGTAAGAGAAATGCAATTTTTTGTTTGCTTTGCATTGTAGCTTCATTTTTCAATTCACACGTCGTGTGTTTTACCTTAAGCCCGTTGATAACGAAATCTATGTGGGTAATAAATTTGTAGATTCTAGTATTGCCTCCAAAATAATAACTTATGATTACAACTTAAACGACGGTCACACCAGCAATAACATATATCTACAAAACACTCCTACGGTAAGATCGACATTTTTTTCATTTCCTAACAATTATCCCATTTATCATAATACAGAGCAACTGCAAGAGTAAATCCACATCGATTTTGTATGACGATGAAGACCAATTTCTTCCTAAAGTGTTGGTTCTTAAAAAAATGAAACGCGACGATTACATTTAACCCAGATTTCATATTTTAAATTTGCAGCTAGCCTCTACGGGTACAGTTCTTGTAAAAAACAGACGTGACTTTCTTTTTGCAAGCTTTAGAGTCACTTAGACTTCAACTTAGAAGGGTCGTGGAGTTTTTTTCTGCCATTTTTCAGGATACAATTTTTCAGTTATATCCAACCTTTATTTTAGTGCTTGTAAAAAGCCAGCACGCGGAGCATGTACAAAATGACCTGAACAACTTACTCAAGAAAGAGCGAAGCTTGGTGGCAGATTTAAAGGATGCTCTTGCTAAAGAGAAGCGACGGCAAGCCGACATGATGGACGCCTTGGAAAAGGAAAAAGTCCATGCCATGTCACTTAAGTAAGTTAATCATGTTTAGAGATTTGTTCATAATAGTCTTGTATCGGTGATAGGTGGAGATAAAAGGGAAAAAAGGACTTTTCAATTGAGTAGCGTGAAGTAAAACTATAAATAAAAAATTAAAAAACAAAAATAACGGTTTAGAGGTAGCACAACCACAAAGTAGTTCTTCGTCTATTATTCCTGGTCGAATTGGAATTTGGAAGTGTTGGTTTTTAAGGAGAGGGGAAAACCTTGAGTAGGCGGAGAAAAACCTCTCGGAGCAAAGCCTGGGAGCAAACTCTACATTTGGAGGAGTCGCGAGAAGGCCACGAGAGCAGCACGCGAAAGGAGATGCGAGTGCGAGGGGCGGGGAAAGAGAGGGAGAGCTCTCCTTTTCCTCCGCTTCTATCTCGCGCGTTCTCTCGCGCCTCGCTTCGCTCGCCATAATTGGAGAGCTTGCTAGGTGGCTACTCGGAGCAAAGGAGAAAACCAACAACAAACCCACATATGGCGTCGACGCTGGTATTTGAACCCGGGCCACACTGGTGGGATTACTGCCCTACCCTTGCTCTTCCAAAAGTAGAAAAATTACTCTGGCAATCAGAAGACGCGCTTAATATGAAATCAACCAATCAGAGCTCTGAGCCAATACACCGGGCTGCCTCGTACCCGGGTCCTCCTCGGGATTTTCGACCGTAGTCCGGTGAAAGGGGTCATGAGGAGAACGAAAGGGCGCCAAGCGCATAGATAAAGCTGTTCCTCAGTGCTTTTAAACCACTGAGAAAGAGGGAGCACCCATGAAACGTCTGGTTTTTCAACCTTTTCAACGCATATTTTGATAAACTTTGCCATTTACCCGATTAATTGCGTCGCGCAGTTTCTTCAAAAGTTTTTAATACTAGAAATGCTTACTTATCTTCTTGTAGGACAAGCCTTCAGGGAGAAAAGGTGCGTCTTTCGAACCAAACACAAGCCTTGGAGCTAGAACGAGCCAACACCAAGAAGTACCAGGACGCTGTGGAAACTCAAAGACAGCGCACTAAGGAGGAGAGCAATCGGCTTCACGAAGACATTGAAACTCTTCGACGTCAGGTAGCGGTGGCCAAGAAGGACAAGACAGATGTGGAGTTACTGCTAGAGAGAGAAAGAATATCGCGATCAACCCTCGAGACTGAGCTGGAAAGATTGAAAGTTCTGCAAGGAGAAGCTTTGGGTGAGGAATTTGATTTATAAAACGTCACGCTACTTTTTTTGTTATTTATTTTAATATTTATTTACTTATTTACAAAAAATAATTACAAATACATGTTATTTTAAGTATTGAAGACTATTTTCTATTTTCACTGCGGGCTGAAAATAAAAAAAAAACTAAATTCATAAAGGAAAGAAACTAAATTAAAAGGAAAAAGACGCAAACCTAGTAAGTGAAACAGGACAGCAGTAAACATCACGCTACCTGCTATCTTTGTGAAAAGCTCAAACTTGTTTTAGTGCCAGCTGAATTCCAAAGATGATGGTGCAGTTTTGTTATTCAAGACTGTATTTAGAAATTAAAACTGTTTCCTTTCCTCTATTTCTACGGATGGCAAGGATGGACATGGATGAAACTTGAAAAAATGTTTGGCTATTTTTTCTCAAGGTTTAATGCTACGCCTGCAAACATCGCCAAAAAATTAGTATGGTCAGTGCTCCCTGATGAAATATCTTTGGTATCTTCTTTACGACTCTACCTTAGCAGTTTGTGTTTGGGTGAAGGCATTCATGACTTTAAGGATCATTAAACGTTCCTGGGAAACTGCCCACTTACCCCTCCCCTAAGCCAACATTTTACCCTAACTAAGAAGGAAGTGTTAATGTTGGCTGAGGGGAGGGGTCGGTGGGCAGTTACCCAGAAACGTTTAATGATACCTTTTCTTCTCGTCCATTTAACAAAAGACTTGTCTTCTATGTGCTCATTATTTTTTTTCCTTTTTAACAGAAACAGATCGCGAAACAATCGAAGAACTCAACATAGCGTTAAGAAACGAGAGAACTCGAGCAGAGCAGATTCAGCAGGCGTTCACTAACGAAAAACGGCAGACGGAAGCACTGAAACACGTAAAAGAGCAGGCAGATCAACTGAGAAGCATTAACAAAGGTTACTTACTGAAGGTCGTGTCCAGGTGGCACGTAGGACGGGGTCGGGATTGTGTCGAAGTGCACTATGGGAATGTTTTTTAGACGCTAACGTTTCTTTTATTGGCTGTAGTGAGATGGAGCGGGAAACTGGGTCAAAATTCGTCTCACAAAACAGTTCCCATAGTTCAACTCGACACAACTTCGACTCAGTCTCTCTCGTAACTTCGTTGCTGGCTTGCACGTGACGTCACGACGCCCATGTTGGTGGTCAAAAACATAAGCGTTTGAGGTTTCTCTCCTCCATTTTCATTTAAATTGGTATCGACCACAAACATGGCCGCACTGTCATGTGGCTGCAAACCAAGAATTCGCCAATAGGAAACAGTAGAGGAAGCATTTGCCTTGACATCACGCAAGGGGTGACCGAATCCGTTCCAACCTCTCTATTTACGCAAGTACAGAAACGAGCGCTAGAGGTAGGGGTGGGGTTAGGCGGTCTTTTCACTTTGACACTTACTCAAGTTAGCCCACTGCGCAGGCGCTCTTTTTTTTCGCAACTTTCCTCCACAACGTATGGGAGAAGGGCGTGACGAATCATCAAATGAAATACGTAAACAGTCTGGTAAATCAAATCTCTTGCTTCAATCCCTACCGAACTGAAGCAGCTCCAGAGTTTCGTTAACAGATAAACTTTTTACCTTTTCATTGTTTACGTCTGCTAAAACGTTTTTTTTAAATTCTGTTTTATTCTCCTAGAGCTACAAGCAGCCCTTAACGCGGCAAGAGAACGGTCTGTGGAACTCAGTGCCTCTCTTGAAGACGAGAAAAATCGCAGTGCTTTCCTTGAAGTGTCTCTTGAGACAGAAAAGGAGAAGAACGATGAGTCAGAGAAAACAGAGAAGCTCGTAGCGCATCAGCTTAAGGGCGCGCTTGATGTTGTGCAGGTACTTAACATTGGTTAAGATTAATTTGTTGTTGGTGTTAGGATCTCGAAAATGGTTTAAAATACTTTATACTTGAAAGATGTGAGGCATGCACAGGACAACCTAACTAACGAAGTACGCACAGGGACCCTAAAGTGGGGGAGTCTAAAGATGATTTTCATTCGTCATGATCTTGCTAGTTTGTTCACAGAACATCTTTTTCTGGAAACGTTTTAGAAATCCTGTTTCAAACAGAACATGCGGAGAAAACTCACTCCATTTTACTTCCTTGACTTCTCAGGCGGAAGCGGATTTTTGTTCTCGCACGTCAAAGAGAGAAACGAGGAGGACAAAAAAGCGAGAATATTGTAGCGACTCTTTTGTGTCCATCCTCTGCTACATTTAGCACGGAACGGGCTGATTAATTCGATAATTTCTTTGTCGTTTAGAAACAATTAATTGAATTGACGGGCACATTAGAAGAGGAGAGACTTCGGGCGAGACGATTACAGAACGAACGAGACGTACAACAGGCAACGGCAATGAGCCATAAAGAGAAAGAGAGGCATCTACAGAGCGAACTGGATAATGAGAAGAAGAAGCGAGCACAAGTTGAACAGAAACTGGAGAACGAGAGAGAAAAGAGCTCCTCTCTCAACAGAGACCTTACAGCAAGAGACTCGAAGATTGATGAATTACAGAAAGACTTAGAAGCCCAAGTTTTGCGAGAATCTGACAAGGTGAGTTTTGACTAGGGTTACGTTAGAGTCGACTCTCTTTTATTTTTGACCTTTTTGAAATTGTACAGGTTCAAATTCCTCACTGCAGAAACACTAGGTACAATGGGTACAAGCTTTGGCCGGAGTGATTTCAGGGATCTTTTGGGTGGACAGGGCGTTAGTTATGATTGGTCGATGTCTCGACGATATTCAAAGAGGCTATTAACCAATCACAAGTAACGCTTTTTCACCCAATGATCCCAGGAATCGCTGCGCTGAAAGAGCTTGTACCCATTCCCACATTCACGCATCGTTGAACCCCTAGTAAACTTTGTTATTGTGTTTTTATTTAAGCGGGGCACGTTACCTCTCACTTGTCAAGTTTATAATTTCTTTCCTTGACAGTGTAAAATATCCGGCCTAACCTTCTCGCTATCTATCCCTAGGAGGCGTCCATATATCCTCTCCGTATGCGACTGCTGCTTCATCAACAACAACTGGAATCCATGCGACAACAGCATCAAGTGCTTATCAATAAGCACCAGAACTCATTAGACTCCACTAAACACAGGTATCTAACAGAGCCCGGTTCCTCAAAAGATGGTTAAGTTTAAGCCAGGATTACGCCAAATTGTAAGCACGGTTTTCTTTCCTAAGATACTGTTAAGCCTTTTCTCCGAGATACAGAAATGATAACCCAAAATGTTACTCTAAGCAGTACACAGGAAGGTAAAATACAAAAAAAAGAGAACAAAATTGTAATCCTGGGCTAGCACTAATCGGCCTTTCAGGAACCGGGCTCAGGGCCCGAAAAAAGTCCCTTCCGGTCGTTCGGTACAAGCAGATTTTGTTTGTGGGGAAAGTAACCTTTAGACCTTACTTGTCCAGTAGGCAGGGTTCAAGCCAGTCATCCTCTAACAAAATCATTAGCTAAGACAAGCAAGAAGTGGCCCCAGGCAAGCAAAGTGTGAGACCTGCTTGCCCAAAGGAAAAGCTGGAGTTTCTTTTTTTTTGGAGCCATGGGTATATTATGCACTTCAGCGCAGTCAATAAGAAATTCGGCTTTTTGTCTGAATACATTCTGCTAAATATCACAATGGTATACTATTATACAGTCAATTCGTAATTAAACGGGCTGATAGAAACCTTGTGGCAGGAAAAACGCTGCACGTAGGAAAACACCACGCGCCACTAAATCACGTGAAAGATGTAGTGAACTACTGGGCATGCGCATGCCGAGCGACTGCGGACCACGAGCACTAAAGGCGTTCTTTGTTGTTAACTCCTTTAAATTGTATTTAAATACACCTATATCTCAAGAGCTTTGAATAATAATGTGTTTTTTGTTTTTACAGGGATAACAAGGAGTTAGAAGAAGTGAGGCAGTCTCTTACAAATCTGCTGAGAGAACTAGAGCAAATCAGAGCCACACTTACAGTGCATATAGATGTATGTTGTTAATAGAAAAACGATGTAATATTATTTCATTTTGTCCATTGGCAAGATATCCTTGTGTTGATTGGAGTAAACATAATATATGCAGGGCCATCATTATCGTATTCGTCATCATCATCTTCAGCATTATCATCATAATCATCGTCATCACAGACCTCTGTATCATTGTCGTCTTTATCATTAGTGTCACCACCGTAATCGTCATCGTTATCATCAACATAATATTAATTGTAACCATCATCATCATTATTATTATCATTATCATCATTGTCACCATCATCGTCATCATCATTGGTGTCAGAGCCATCATCATCATCCTGATATTAAACGTAATCATCGTTCTCATCATCGTCATCATTTATGTCACCACCATAATCGTCATTCGTTATCGTCAACGTAATATTAATCCTATTCATCGTCATCATCATCATCATCATCATCATCATCATCATCGTCATCGTCATCGTCATCGTCATCATCATCATCATCGTCATCGTCATCATCATCATCATCATCATCATCGTCATCATCATCATCATCACCATCATCATCATCATCATCGTCATCATCATCATCATCATCATCATCATCATCATCATCATCATCATCATCATCATCATCATCATCATCATCATCATCATCATCATCATCATCATCATCATCATCATCATCATCATCAGTACCATTACATCATTGACAAATTACTTTGTACTGTTTTTTCAATAAGATTAGAGCTGACGTTCATTTCCTTTCCAGTGAAGTTGTTTGTAGTTCGGAGTTGTATGTCCTCATCTTGAGTCAAATTTGTTAAATTGTATCCCCTCCAGAACAAAATTTCCCGTTTTCATCTGGCCCCGGTTGTTCAAATATTGAATAGTGTTATCCACCGGATAAATCTCTATCCAGTAGATAAGTATTTGGGAAACCAATTGCGCTATCCACTAGATAGAGATTAATCAAGTCGATGGCGTTATCCATCTTTTGAACATCCGAGGCCTGATCCGAAATAAACAGAGGTTATATAACAGCAACTTTTCTTCTGTTTCTTGCATGTGAGCTGAAGGCCGCTTTTTTGTTTCTAGGATGGTCAGACCGTTCCTTTGTCGCCGATAAAAGCTGCCGCCCAAGAAAGAATCGTGCGTCAAAACACAGAATTGGCAGAATTCGTCTCCAAACTGAATGAAGAGAAAAAGGAATTGAGAAATGCGTTAGCTAATCTAGAAGAGCAAATCTCCCAGTACAGACAACGAGAGCGAACAAATGAACAGGTACTGTCAAACCCCGCTTTACGAGCACCTCATTATTACGGACAGTTTGCTTTGTCCCTGGGGCAAATGCTCCTACATTTTCTTTAAATTCAACCCACTTTAAACGGACAGTTCATTAATACGGACAGTTTGCTTTGTCCCTGGGAAATGAAAGCCCTTACGTTTTCTCTAAATTCAAACCGCTTTACGGACACCTCATTATTACTACGGACAGTTTGCTTTGTCCCTGGGGAAAGAGAATTTAGAGAAAATGTAAGGACATTTTCTCTAAATTCAACCCGCTTAATAAGGACACCCCGTTAAAAGGGACAGTTTGGACACCCTTCTATTTTCTCTAAATTCAACCCGCTTAATACGCTCGGACAGTTTGCTTTGTCCGTTTTTTAAATTCAATGGGGTTTGGACAGTTTGTTTGTTTATTCCCGAGTCTTGTGGCCCGCTCAGTGTCCGTTTTAATGGGGTTTGACTGTAGTTTCTTTATTCCCGAGTCTTGTGGCATTAATTTTAATACGAATATACCACAAGGTGTGAAAAACACGCGTTCAAATTCGATTTGGAAGCTAAACACTCACTGTTCTCCAAAAGAGGTTTCCGCAGTGCCCAGATGTTCTTAGAGGTGAAACTAGAGATCTGTAATCACCGTTAAGTGTCGTAGCAAAGAAATTTCCACTTGCACTTGGCTCAATTACGACATTGTTGTCTCTGTTTTCATCATCTTGAGACTGAAGATGTTTTCATAATAGTGGAGTCGTTTCAAAAATAAGGCATAATAAAATAGAACCACGCCAAGGATGCTTTAACCAGTGATATGTAGCTCTGTTCGAAGATCATGCTTTAATACAGTAACTTTGTTGCTATTGAAATCTAATCTATTTAATCCCCTCCCTCTCCTCCCCAGAGCTCACGCTTAACAAGGGAGCATGCAGAGTCGGTTCTAAGAGCCGAGCGCGAAAGATGGGCTCAGGAAAAAGCAGAATCCCAGCAGGCCTTGAGAGCCGCACAGGCTGAGTTGTCACGTGTCCGCCATGAAGCCGTTAAAGACGGGAGTGCAAGCATATCGGTCAGTGGCCACGAATCAGAAGACGAGGTTACGTGGCCACGTTCTAAGGTGGGTTCCCTGTGAAAAGGCCCTTTTGCTGGTTAGATAAATGTACTGCGGTTAAGACCCCTTTCACTTATACTTCAATCTCTTCGTTGGTCTCAACGGAAAACACACTTCTGTTTGTAAGCCTCTTTATTTTCGTCCAAGGCAACCATAGGTGTGTTCACAACCATAGGTGTGTTCACACCTACAGTTGACCTAACTCTGGGTGTGTTCACACCTAGACTTGGCTACTCTAGGTGTGAACTTTAGGGAAGTGTCCCTGCCGTTCTTAAGACATTGCATCACACTCTATAAGATGGTCACCTCTCTAAGACGTCCACCTAGTGCCAGTCCTATATAACCCTTTTTAGAGAGACCTCACCGTACAATCTTTACACGATAATGATATCTTAACAGTAAATTCTTTTTGCTTTGTCCATAATAGCTCCTCAAGCTCTACAAACGCTTCGTCAAGGCAGAAAGTTTCAGGAAAGCTCTTGTCTATCAGAAGAAGTACCTTTTACTGCTGTTGGGTGGTTTCCAAGATTGCGAGTCTACAACGCTTGCTATGATCTCTCAGATGGGCGCATATCCGGCGAACGCTGGGAGGCCCTATAGGCGCACTGGTAAACGCAGGTTCCGCACTGCAGCACGTGCCGTGCTGGCGATCCAGCGCATGAACTTTCTGGTGAACAAATCGAAACGCGTTTCTATAGTAGGATCGCGAGAGAGTACGAGTCGATTGCGCGAGACTACTAGTCGGTCACGCGTGGTGAATGGTGACATTAACGACCACACGGTTTATCATCCAGCATCAACTGATGGGCATTCTCCGAGATCGATCGCTGAAGTTGCGTACTCTGCTCCAAAGTTAACGTTATATCAAAACGGTGGTTTAACCACGTATACTGATCGGTATTCACCAAGGAGTGATCGGCGAACGTATGAAACACATGAGAATGACTCAAGAACTCGTCCTATTAAGCCACCGACTACTACATCAAGTGATAGATTCAGTCATCACGACGAGAATTTCACTGCTGATGAACCTTTATCGCGTCGAAGTTATCCTTCGTCGACAAGCAGATCACCACGAACTTACTCCCCGACAGCCTGGTCGGATACTCGAACGACATCGGCTCCCCGAGCCCCAGATCCGATACCTTCCGATTACACTCAACGCTTAAAATCGCCACCAACTCGGGAAACTGTAAGCACGCGACGTGACTATAGTGATCGTGGTCATTTTGATTCGACACCGCGGCACTCTTCGCCGCGCCGTCAAGAACTTTCCGATCCGTCCATTCGCAGATACGCTGACGCTTACGATCGTCCTTTGTCACCGTCGGGTTCTTCTTCAGTGGGATCGGTTCACAACGGGAGCGAGAGCGCTGATCATTCGTTGAATTTGTACATTCACAGACTAGAATCATTGCAGAACAGACTGGGGGCTATCAACAGAGGTAATTCGTGCTTTGAGTGTAGTCACTTTTTATCAGGTGAAAAATCCCACACCCAGGTTCTTTAATTTCTTCCACCAAATAGTTTAAGCCCAACACGATTTTTGAGTGGTGTGAAACGGAGAAGGACGTGAAGGACGATTTCAACCTTGAACATGTTGCTAAAATTGCAAGTTCTCCATTGTTCAAACCATACACCTAAAAAAAGAACTAAAGAACAAGTTTTCACTGAAATGTCTATTTTTTTATCTTCCTCATCGTCATCGTCGTCATCATCATCATTATCATACTCATCATCATCATCATCATCATAGTCATTATCATCATCGATATCATCATCATTATCATTGTCGTCTCATAATGAACATCATAATCATTATCGATGTCATTAACATCATTATCATCGTCGTCATCATCATTTTAATTATCACCGTGATCTTGATTACGGTTATGGTTACGATTTTGTTAATTAACATGGTGATGATGTTGATTATGATTATTGTGGTGATGACTGATGATAGTTACGGTTTGTATGATGATGACAATAATGACGATCATTTTTTCATATTTTATTCAATTATGGATGACTGATCGCAACCTCTTATTTATTTACTATGTTATCTTCATTTCGACCCTTTTAACCAGTTATCCTTACTGTACTTTTCAGGCGCTGCAACAAGTTCGCTGCCTAAAAGTCGACGATACTAATCGCCTACGTTAAACTTCATGTCTGTCGAAAAATCTAGAAGCATTATTTAAAATCAAGCCGCCCGCATCCGTCAATAAGTCTTCGAAAATCAACATTATCAAATTACATGATAAACAAAAATAACTATTACGCATCAATACGGGTTTAAGATTCATTTCAAGTTATGCATTAGTGTATAAAAAATAAGTGACATTACTATGCTATTGCTTATAGAAAGAATATCGTACGTGTTATCGAATGAAGCGTTATGTACAAAACTGAGAGTGAGAGCTAGTTAGCGTTAGCCTGACTTTTGTCAATTCTTCAAAATTATACTTGCTTGAGAGGTTTAAGGTAACCTATTATCGCTATTAATAGAATATTGTTATACCATACGTTACAAAAAAGCGACGTAAGATTGACTCATTTGGTCATCAGAACGAGTTTGTGTCATTTAGGAATAAGAAAATGCCCCGTGGTACACCCACCCACCCATAGCAGCGTTCGTTGTAAAATAATTTGATTAACTAAACATGATTTCGCGACGTAAGAAAATTGATCAATAATATATATTGTTAAAAGGTTTCAGCCCGACTCCGAGAGTCAAAGCGATATGGTTATCAACTTTCCAAATCTAAAGAATCCGTAACAGAACGTAGGCGGTCTGAACGCCTGTAAGCTTTGGTTCCTTGAGACTTTTTTTTTTCAGAGTTATTGGTAAGCACGTTTATTATCAAAATATTTATCTATAGAGAAAATTATTTAAACCTTGTGATTTATTTATGTAAATTGTACCATAGAAGACGTTTCAGTGTATTTTGTACATTTGTTTTGATTTATAGTCCTGTTATTTTTGTTACATTTGATAGGTTTTGTAGTTCATAAGATATTTTTGTATAACTTGCATTTTGTATTTTAACTTGTATTTGCTTGTGATCGTGTATTAAAGTGACTCTTACGTACAGCATCAAACGGATAGCAGCAGAACGTTATGAGACTAAACTGTTTAGAGCAGCATTACACGATACCAAAAAAGACGCTTTGGTAGCGTATACTGGGGCTTGGTAGGTTCTGAGAGCCTTCATTTATTTATTTCAGCGTAAATATTTGAGCATGCGTATATTTGTCGGCTTTCTTGAGCGAGCGTAGCGCGCGATTAATACTTGATTGCAGCCTTTGATAAGGCAACGTTTCGCCCGCATACTCAACTATCGCTCATAACTTTTTATTTTAAGAGATACAGGTTGTTTAACGTTGACAAAACGTTTGCGGAAAACCCGGTTGGAAAGTTAATGGAGCACTACGTTTCGGGTCGTTTCGGTGGAAAATTTCCGGGAGTAGCGGAACGTCTGAAAAAGTAGTCCTGTTTTCCCGATCGGAATGTTCCAAACGAAAATTCGTGTTCCATTTCTTGAAAGCCATCTTTGATACCAGTTTCAGACCTTCGCGGCCGTCTTTCGGTAAATGTAACTGCAAATGGTAAACGCGATTCCGGGACGAAACTTGCCAGTCTTGAATTTTGCTTACCACTTTCCCAAACCGTGAAACGACCAGTTCCCCCATGTAAATGGTAAACATCCACAATTATTGTTTCTGCCCTACTATGACTTGTTATTCTCGCCATCGTACACTTCTATCCCGGCCATTAATTTTCTTTTCTCCTCCTTCTTTATTAGTGTATTCCTACCTTACTATATATAATGTGAATATTTCATAAAAGTATGAATTGAATTGGCCAATAGCTGACCGGCGCGTCCCCAGTAACGATCCCAGAAGTCTTTGCAAAGCTAACTCGGCCCAGTTCTTCTCGTTTCTAAAAACTGTAGGCGGCTTTGGTACCCTCACATCGTGAGCGTGATTTGATGTCTTTCATTAGGGGGCTTACGCGACGACGACGGCAACGGCAGCAAAAACGTCACCCAAAAAGTGAATTTGCGCTGTTTCAAACTTCATTACTCTTATTCAAACTCCTTTAATTTGTAAAATGTTGTAAAATGTTGGCGATTTTTCAGGAGTTGAATTCTAAAGGACTGTATGTAAGTTCAAAAAAAACAAAACGAAAATCGTTGTTTTGTGTTCACGTCCTCCATAAAACGTCAACTTGAGAAGTTTCATGTCGTAGTCGTGTAGTGACGGCAAAGAAATATACAAAAGAGCGTGATGCACGTGAAAAGTTGTTGTTTTGCCAATCTCAACGAATTGCTTTTTTTGCCGTTCTCGTTCACCTCGCCGTCGTCGTTGCTTAAGCTCCCTACTAATTTCTATTTGCTACGGGCTTGTGGAGGCAAAAAAGGCATCAGGTTTGGTTCTAAATAGTTAAACACTAAATTATTTGCGCAAGAAGGCAGGAGGGATGTGTTTTTTTGTGTCAGGGAATGCAAGAGAAAGTAATGAAGCAGCGCATAGTTAAATCACCTTCATAATTTATTACAATAATTGACTTAATACTGAGCTTCTTTCCAAAAAATTCTGTCGATTCCACGCATAAATTAGTTTGAAGTAATTATATTATTCAGACGCGTTCTGTATCGTACAGCTTTGAAACGTAATGTACATATCGTACAAGCATTAGAAAATTGCGTTACAAAATATAATACAAAGTTTACAAAATTTTACAGGTGTTACTTTTATGTGGTCGCACAAAGAGCGACACCTTTGTTGAGAAGTTTGTACAAAAAGAATTCTAAAAAACAGCAGAAATGCTTAATAAAATAGATTTGACTATCACGAGAAAAATGCTAAATTGCTGCCTTCCTTGCTGTTACCAAGGGAACAACAAAAAGCACGGACGACCGCTTTCGTAATGATGAAGCAACATAAAAATGGTCACATTCCATCAAAAATATCTTCAATCAACTCTTTCTTGAAGACTTGAACTTCGTTTCAGTTTTTGAGTACGTGATAATAGTGCCTACGATGTGACCGTTTTAATAAAATCCCGTTGCCAGAACTGGACTAGAGACCTTAGATTCGAGGGCGAGATTTAACTTGAAGTTTTCTCGCGTATTCATTATTACTTTCACTTTTTTTTCGCCATAAAAGAGAACACGGTTATATTCTTTGCAGGAGGTTGAGCCCTCTCCTGATCACAAAATTTAAAAACTTAAAAAAAAACCACTGCGACATTTTCAAAAAAACTCGTAGTAGAATGACGACGGCTATCACGTTTTCCCGCTAAAATGACTCAGGTTCCCGGTTCACGCGCGCAGATGTTAGTGTTGAGAAAATCTCGTTCTCTTAGCCCTCCTCGCCTTAGAATCTAATGGCCTCTGTTATCAATTTTTTACAAATATAAGATCAGGAATTTATTGTTTATTTCGATTTTCTCCCTTCCTGAGGGAAATTTCAAGCATATCTGTCGGCGCCTAAATTCAGTCTGTTAAGATGAATCAAAAGCTCGTGAAGGAGCCGCTTTTGATGACAAGTCTCAATTGTGCAATGCGCATGTCTTCCTTCGCATTCCGCTTCTTCTCCTCGCAATGGCTCTTGATAAAGCTGAGGGAGAGGAGGGATGGTGGATGTTGTCACTGAAAGCGGCTCCCTGTCCTGCACTAGTCAGATGTTCGACTTCATCCGGGATTTCAGCATCTGTCGCGTTCTTTCAGACCCCACTGTAGAGCTGGAGGAAAACTGGAAAAAAGAATGAAAAAAACGCTTTTAAAGGTTAACAGGTTTAACAAAGCCAATCTATTCTTACCGCTCAAGGCTCGACCTTGAATGTTGCCCTCATTTTAGAGTCTTGAGAGTGAAATCCTGCATAACTACGATCACGCAAATAAACGCTCCGGAGCATTGCCTTTCACGGTGCTATTTATTCTATCGTAAAATATGGCTTTGTTATCAAATATGGGTAAATTAATGTCATATTAATGAGCTTACGCAAAAGGACGGCGTAGGAAAGAAGACGAGAAAGTTTTTGAACGTTTTGCCGTCCTCTTCTTTCTGCCGTCCTATTACGTAAGCTTACTAGTGATTATTACGGTTATGGTTTGATACCCTGGGTGCCAGAGGCTTTTCATGCGCGGTTTTGGGTTTCGGCTTCGCCGCTTGTGTCCTCGGCCTTCGACCGACAAAACGAAGCTCCCCGTCGCACGCGAGAAAACACCTCTGGTACCCAGGGTAATGGTTTGATTGAGGCTTTAAGACCCTTAAGAATGACAATCGTTACAAACAGTGAATATGTCGTACTAACAAAACTGGAGTCTTACAAGCAATACTTCCGATCGTTTCTTTTCTCTGCAGAAATTAGAGTTGATTACAAGTGTTAATCAGGTCAGGATATTGGAAGCTTTGAGGCAGCCTGGGAGCAAGATCTGCCTTTTATATATTGAGCGAAGCGAAGTGCAAGAGAACTCGCGAGCGAGGGGCGGAGCACTCGCGTCTCCTTTCGTGTGCTACTCTCGCGTGACTTCTCGCGACTCCGACTCCTCCAAATGGAGAGCTTGCTCGCGGGCTTTCTTTAAGGTTGCGCGTGAGACTGAGTCGGTGTCATGTCGAATTACACTATGGGACAGTTTTGGGGACCCTATCGCAGCTTTTATTGGTCATTACAGTGTTGCGCAGGTGAGTGGGCCAAGAATTGTTGTCCCCAAAAACAGCCCCATGGTACAATTCGACGTTGTGTTTCGCTAAAAATCGTCGTTGCGAATCGTACCGTGTAACATCATCTTTATGGCAGAGAAGAAATCATGAACGAGACTGCAAATTTTTTGGTACTGATCGGAAAGCCCTTCAGATATGAGCCACTCTGTTACACCAAAAGCGATTATTAATTGCTAAAAGGGTCTGGTATTACTAAGGAAAGAGAGATTTCCTACCTTGAGTGTCTGTGATTTTGTTGACTTTTTCTTGATTTTAGGCAGGAGGACTGGCGCTGAGGGACTGCAAGACAAGTGCGATTCTGAGCGATAAGCTTTATCTAGGTTGACAAAAACAAGTGATTTCTTCTACTGGGAACTTAACCCTTTTTTCATGCAAATTCTGCCAAAAATTCTTATCGAGAGTTTTCAGTCACATGGCCAGTATCTATGCAAATTCATTGAAACAAAAGAAAGCGTTTGCATAAGAAAATAGTTTAACTCCCACAGGACTGGATTAGGACACCAACATGGCCGCCGTGACGTCATGTCGCTCTATTGTTTTCTCAACCAACGACGTCATTTTGTCACGTGGTTGTAAATCAAGAATTGCTAGTCTGTGGTTTGCTATTCAAGAAACGAAAAATGACCAGAAGAGACAAGATACAAGCAGGAGAATTTCCACAAAAATAAAGAGTAAAGTAAAGATCACCGCCACTTCCACCTTAACAAAGCAGAGAAGTATCCAGACATTCAGTTACAGTCAATTACCCTGGCGAAGAAGAGCTTTCATGATGTGATGTTCCTTTGCGCCTCCGATACGGCGCTGACTTAGATCTAGCTTTGATGCGAGGTTTGCTAATCAACAAAGAAAAGATGGTCAAAAGAAACAAGATAAAACAACAAGAATTTATACAGAATAACAGCAGTTAACTTTAAATCATCGATTCCACCACCATATTAACAAAGCACAGAAATAGCCAAAGCTTCCGTGAAAGTCAATTACCATACGGGAGAAGAGGTTTCATGACACGCTGTGGTTTTGCGCCTCGGATATGGAGCTGCGGATTTAGATCTAGCGTTGTCCTGAGGTTTGCTGGCCAAGAAGAAAAAAGGTCTTAAGAAACAAGATAAAGAAATAACGATACTTCATTCAAAATCACCTTCCAACTCGTAAACATAGCATGGAGCTACAAAAAGTTTCAGTTAGCGTTAATTACCATGACAGAGAAGAACTTTCATAGTGTGCAGTGTTTTTACGCCTCGGATGTGGCGCTGCAGATTTAGATCTAGCTTTGGCCCGCGGTTTACTGTTCAAGAAAGAAAAGTTAGTAAGAGAAACAAGATACAACAACCAGGATTTACACAGAAACAATCGGGAAGAAGAAAATAATAAGAAAAGAAGAAAGCGGCAGAGAAGGGACATGTGAAATCTCGTTTGAGAACAGGAATGATAGTTTTATTAACTTTGACACTGCGGTGCGGGAGGAACCAGAGTACCGATAAGGTAAAATAAAGGTAAGGCCAAACAACAAGCCCGGCTACCATACCCAAGTTCAGGGGGACGAGGTTCATATATGGGGTACAAGGTACAAAAGGCTAGGTGATGAGAGCATTGCGTACAACAAGCTAAGTATCTCAAGTGAAGCAACTACCCAATTAGTATCAAATCTCCATTAGTATTAGATTGCTGTGCTGTTGGATGTTGGCTGTATATCACAACTAAGATAAAAATAAAAATAAAAAAGAGTCCGAGATAAGATATCTCTTCCTTTTCGAAATGGCCCATCTGCTTATTGAAAGACCCTTCGAGACATACGAAGGAATTTCCCAAGAAGTACAGAGCTAAAACGTGAAAAAAGTTACCACAAAGGAAGCAGAAAACAGTTATTTCAAGCGAAGTATCCCGTGTAAGGGGGCATTAAACAGACACATATATCACATTTTCAGGAGTACCGCCAGAACCTTAAAAAACACAATAGCGAGGCTCTGAGATGGATACCTCTTGATCTTCGTCAAGGCTGATTTGCTTCTAAAAGAAGTCTTTGAGACGTGTGATGAACTGTCCCTAGAAATAGAGAGGCAGAATGTAGAAAACGTGTGATTCAGATGCTTACATGGAAGTAGCTGCAAGCAATTCTTTAAGTGAAGTAAGAAGAGTACAAGACGAGGACTGTCTCTTTCCTCTCTTGAGTACACTGTTGCGACAGGACGCGGTTCTAACTTTTTAATCTCTGGATGAAGTCCTTTCGCATGATGGAATTAAAGCTACTGAACAAATTTTTCCAGAATTTTTTTTCCTACGTTGTACAAAGTGGTTCCAGAGTTTGCAGACTCCGCAGATGAAACCTAAAGAACAACCATTAAAATGAAATCTAAGTTTGAGCAGTACTTTTCTGTGATGCTGTTTATTATGTTGTACAAGGTGATTCTAAATCTGGAGTTTGTAGATGAAATCGTTAAGTGACTATTCAAGTGAAAACTACTGAGAGGTACTTTCTGTGCAAGATGATTCTAACTTTGAGTCTGTGGATGAAATCCTACAGTTTTCAATTCGAATGCGTAGTACTTTCCTGTGGTACTGTTTATTATGCTGTTCACGGTGGTCCTAACTTTTAAACCTATGGACGAAATCCTTATGATGTTGCCATTCAAACGAAACCTGTTTGTTTTTATGCATTTTACAAAGGCGTGCTAGAGTTCTAATTTGGACACACAAGAAACAAAAAATGCAAAAAGAGTTATGACAAAAATCAGCAACCAAGAAAGAAGAGAAAGCTAAACTGTCAGAGCAAATTCAAAGGTTTTTCAGAAAGAACTTTTGCTTTAGTTTTTCCTTTGAGCAATAAAAGATTAGGGGTGGAAAAGGTTTCAGGATCCTCACAATAAAAGAGAGTGTTGTTGAGGTATTAGATCGAGAAAAAAGTAGAGAATGAATGAAAATAAACCAATTCATGATAAAGGGTCAGATGCCTTGAAACAGGAGATAAATGAGTACTTGGATGACAAAGACCGTAGTACCTAAATGAGAAGGAAGACTTAGAAGACTGGTTTGTTCTCACCGCTGGCGCTGAGTGAACCCTGAGAAAGAGAATAGTAAATAGAAAACAGAGGAAAAGAATGATCGTCTATCTATCGACTATCGGATTAGGAAGACAAACCGTAGGCCTCGTCTCACAACCCTTGCACATCCACACACTGTTCAGTAAGAGTGGGGGTCGTATTTCCTGGTGATGTCCCTAACGGGGGGGACCGTTACGGGTTCTCAGTAATTGGCGCCACGCTCTGTTGCGGTTACCTAAGTAAAAATCTAAGTACAAATTATATCCCTCTATATATCGTAGAATTAAGAACGTCGAAGTTTCATTCTATGAAATTTTTCCTGAAAAGGCAAACCTTGCAATAACATATATAAATCGACGTAGATCCTCATAAAGCAATGAAAACTTCTAGACAACCTTCACCAACCACTTTAGATTACATATACCACAGGAAACGCAGTTTTCCGCGGGTATATTTACTTCACAGATCGACGCAAAAGCGGTCACATCCGTATCGTTTTCCCGCGTTCTCACCACGTGCAGTGCGCCTTTTACGCGGAAAATACCATAGCCAATTGTGATTGGTTGTTAAAACGTTGGACAAAGAAGCCCGCCATTGTACTTATGACGTTTCCATGGTTATTCCCATGTACCAACGTAGATTTATCTCGAGAAGAAGCTGTCACATAAACGTAATATATTTCTCCCCACGGTAAAAAAAAGAAAGCTCAATCTAACCTTAATGATAAGAAACTGCGATCTTACCTGGACTTGATAAAACCATGATCTAAGCTCAAAGCAGGAGCGGACGAGGATCTGTATGTCATGCCCTGGGGACAGGTCCACTGTTAAAAAAATGAAATAAAATAAATAAATAAATAAATAAATAATAATAATAATAATAATAATAATAATAATAATAATAATAATAATAATAATAATAATAATAATAAAGATATTTACACAGGAAGCCCTTGGGGCCTCTCGTAAACCCTAACCCTAACACTTATTGTAAGCGACCGCAATCACTCTTTTGGCTGACGGTATAATAATTTTCCATTGTTTTAACCTGTTGTAAGCGACCACTAGACGTAAGATCTGATCTCTATGTTCGCTGTATGTACTATGTTACTTAAGAATGTACGAAGAGCTTTAGTGACCAAATAGAACTGTACAGCTCTGCACATATGCATTGCAATAAACTATCTTTCACAAAGTAGATGTGAGCGGACATCTTGGACGAGAACCCTGTGGTTCTTTTGTCGTAAACGACCACTAAGTCTTCTCATTTGGGTGGTCGCTTACGGGAGGTTCGACTGTATTTTCATTATTCACCTGATGACTTGGATCTGATGTTGGTCCAAGATGAAGTTTCTTTTCGGCAAATCCTTGTAAAACAGCTACACCTACAGACATAAAACGATACCATACTCTGAAATCAGTTCTGTTGTAAGCTTAGCTTACAGAAAACCACCAGAGCACGTTAAATGTGTCGAAAGCTGCAAGCTGGGTTGTCCTATATTCCTATTCGAGATAGCTTTTCTAAAGCAAGGGTAACCCTAGATCTAGGACGAAGTGACCGATGACATTTCAGACTGCTTGGGAAGTATGTTTGTTGGACAAGAAGCTTTGGTTTTGTAGTTTACAATTAATTTCTTCGTTACAGTTAAAGGAGCTGTGTCACGAAATTCAGCCAAATGAGATAATTACAAAATGCCCGTTAAATTAAGAGAAACATAAAAAAATAGCCACTTAAAACTTTAAAGGAAGGTTAAAACAACATAACAGAAACAACAGATGCCACGGATGGGCAAAACTGAAGAAGATTGAAAAGGATTGAAATTAGGGTTTTTGAAAACTGTTCAGCGTAACAGTTTTCAAAGTTGGTCCCTGCTGCTTGCAACTTCGAAAATAATGCGCAGGAGACATATTTGTTTGTCTCGGATCTCTGATTTTGTCATTTACGTTTAGTTTCTTTGCTTACTTTAAGTTCCATAGCGATTGAGGGCGAATGATTGGCAAAATTACTGAAATTAAACAAAATGAACTGGACTGCCGTGACACAGCCCCTTTAAGTTCAATAGCACACAAGGAAGATTGTAGTTTGCAATATTAACAAAATGAACGAGTCAGCCATGACAAGAGCTCCTTGAAAACGGCAGTCAGGTTGTAGCCTACCTAGTGCAGTGCTTCTTCCTTCTCTCATGTATTTTCTTGTCCATTCATCCAGCAGGATATTATAGTAACGCTAAAAATTAAATTAGGAATGGAAATGAACTCAATTACGCAAAAAAACCATTTTACAGTTGTGGGCTTGGTACCTTAGCCTTCGAGTGAATGTGAGGCTGAGGTTGACCTTGTTATGATACAAACCTTTTTTGTTTTCGTATGGACATTATGCTTAAAAATACTAGTTAGCAAAAGAACAACCAGATTTACATAAGAACGCAAGAGGGGTTGTATCAAAACAAGGTCAACTCCATCCTCGTTTCCATCTAAAATTGTAAAATGAGCTATTAGATGCATGAAATTCAAGCCAATCAGGGAGAATTTCAAGTTCACGGAGAGAAAGAAAAGTGATCATCGTGTTTTCAACATAATAAATAAATATAAATCAGTGAATCTAATAGACTGAGAGGAGTGCAGTTGTTAGAAAACAAAGAGCAAAAACAAAGTAATAGAATGCAACTATCTTTTCAAAAAGCTCAAATTTTGATACTTTTTGAAAAACACACTCGTGCAGATAAAATCCAAAATGAACGAGAAACGTCGTATGATTGCCTATAAAAAGAGCGTCAGAAAAGTCTAGCAAAATGTAAAGCGCGCGAAAAGCAATGTGTTGCTAATTGTACCGTTTCTGCAGCGTACAAAGAAAGTAGTGTCCAATAGCCCCGGGCTAGTAGATTTTGCTATCGGGCAAGTGAATTCTGTTTTAACTTACCCGACGTGCAAGTGATGTCTTTTGAGGCATTCGAATAACAGAAGAACTGTGAAATCAATTTTGCTGGTCAAAAAGGTTTTTGGGGCTAGTTGAAATGACGTCTAGGCTAGTAAATGCTAGCTTCAGCTTGCCCGAATGGCAAGCTGTAAAAATGATTTTCTTTGCACCCTGCGTTTTTGTCAGTGTCATGGTTGCTTTTACCCGGGCTGTATTTACACAATATTGGATACTTTTTGGGCCCACACGACAACTACTCCGGATAGAGCTTCTGTTCCCACATAAGAATGGTGATTTCGGCGCGATTTCTGTACCGGAGCGAAGCTGCGCTGCGCCGGGCCGATTTTAAAAGTGGAGCGTAAGTCTCTTCAGTTTTTAAGGAAAAAAATGAGAAGAGCGAGAATAAGAATCGAACCCGGAGCGTGGTGTCTGCAGCCATCACCTATACTACTACGCCACTGAGGATTTGCTGGCGAGCAATAGACATATTCGGCTAACTCAATGTTGTACCCAATTCAAATCTCCTGGGGATAAGATTCATTGTGTATTGTATTTGCATTATAATGTGGCATTCACATTTAAATGATATGGAAATTCCTGAAACAAAACGTTTTATTCCCAAAGGGTTGGAATTGGGTACAACATTGAGTTAGCCGAATAGGTCTATGGATTGATTTGAAGCTACATATCAACAACCCTAACCCTAAATAGAAGCTAAGCGGTTCGAGTCAGTGCTCAGCCCTAATCACTATTTTCAGTGCTTAACCCTAATCAGTATTGTTGCTTAACCCTAATCACTATAGTTAGTGCTCGAAACAAAAGCGATAAGGAATACTAGGGTGTGCAAACTTCATAAGGCGTCCAACAGGAGTGAGGACTGGGATTTAGTTCACCAAACCCTCTCGGCCAACCGCTCCAGCGCCATGTTCGATGTTTGTGAACGACTCCAGTAGTGTGAACACAGCCTCATGTATACTCATAATTGAGACCTGTAGACTGTGTAGAGCGCTCACCTGTGACTCGAAAAATCTAAGGAACTTGTTGGATGACAAAGAAGGTAAGACTCTCTGAAAACATCCTCTTCTACTGTACTGTTGAGCGAAGCAGATATAGCAGTATCAGCACCATTACGTACGTACGTAATTCCATGCCAAGTTTTAATCACTCAAAGTTGAAGGTTGGACAAATTAGTGATCATCTGTATTCAGTTTTAATTCGACTAGGTCGATAGTGATATACCCTTGGTGCAGGTGAATTTTTTTTGTCTTTTTGACGTTTGTTTTTTGACGTTTTCGTCTTGGGGACCGCACTCAAGTTCAGAAAGAAGAGAAAAACCTTAGTGTGAGTTTAAGTCCTCATAATATATAAATTTAGTAGGGCTAAAAGCGAAGCTCTCGTTAAAATACCTATAGTTTATTCGAGCACAAAAATAAAATCGCGTAATACCAAACGGAGACGGCAACGAGAGAACGGCAAAAAAAATAATAGGTCTAATTAGCAAAAAACAATTTTGCACGTGCAGCACACTTTTTTGTACATTTCTTTGTCGTTGTTTTGCAAGACTACAACCCACCTTGGTGGCCTCTAGCATTTCTCATTTTCTTACCGCCGCAAAAGATTTTCACGCTTTTCTTCCAACGAAAATTCGTCTTCTTTTTTTTTTTTTATTTCTCGCTCTAGCTCTTTCTCTGTTATCCACGTCAGAGTAGACAGTAAAATTTGGTCGGACAAAAAGGCTCGGCCTTGTAATTTTTATTTCTCTCTAAGAGTCCGGGAGCACTTACCATTTGCACGGAAATTTCGGAGGAAATTCCCGTCATATGGTACTGGTAATCGGAAAAATTTCAACCGGGTTGAACCGTTCCATTTGAATTCTCTCGGGAATTTCCGGGTTTTCCATACAAACGGTAAGCGCTCCGGGTGGCCATGCGATTTACCGTGACAGCTCTCGCTTTAAATTTCACGTCGTGGTCGTGCAGTGACGACAAATTTGTACAATAAAAAGTGCGCTGCAGGTGCAAAATTGTTATTTTGTTCATTTAAACCTATTGTTTTCTATAAAGTTCTAGTTGCCGTCGACGTCGTAGGAGGGACCTTACGAAGCCACGACGGCGACGGCAAACGGCAACGACAAAAAGCAATAGGTTTAGTTAGCAAAACAACAACTTTGCACGTGCATCACGCTTTTTTGTACAGTTCTTTGCCGTCACTGCACGACTACGACGTGAAATGACCAAATTTTAACTTTTTTTGAGGACGAGAAGGGCAATCCGATAAATTCTATCATCTCTGTCTGAACTCGAGCGTGGCTCCCTCTCTTCAGCTCCAACATAAATTCCCTTCTTTTAAGTAACTGGGTGACTTGGGATAATCGCGAAATGGTTTGAAAGAATGCGGAGTCTATTTTTCAGCGACGTTTTTATGGAAGTCGCCGTTGTCGGATCGTAAGGTCCCTAGTTCTTTTGTTGAAACGACAAAAGTTTCAGATATACCTCATCCTCAGTCTCAATAAGGATTCTTATGTCATCTGGTGTCAATTTATCCAGGATTGACTGTTTAGTGCGCTGTGAAGTAACAAGAACATGTGTCCTGTGAATACAGATGAAGACTTATCTATGGCTTCTTATCAGACCTTAATTAAACAATTATTGAATGAGGCTGAGCAACATCAAAAGTTCATGAAACGTTCGACGTCTGGCTCAGTTAAGTCCGTCTGAATGAGTTTGGATCGTCCAACACCCAGACGTTCTATCCGTCTGCTTCAGACGGATAGAACATCTGAAGATCGTCTTTGAGACAAACTTCGATCCTCACATGCAACGAACTAAACTAATCAATAAAAAAATTGTAAGATAATGTATATTTTGCCTCGCTCGGGAGAAAATTTATTACTGGCCCGCAACAATGCTTTTTGGTCTGATTAGGTTGATTGGTTCGATGCGTCCTACATGTAAGTCTGACGTCTGACCCAAAAGAGATCTTGACTTACTTAGGTTGACCCAAATTACATGTAGAGTTTGGTTCGTCTCATAAAAAGTTCGACGTTTGACCTAGGCTGCTAGAGGTCTATCTGAGAATCGTAAAAGGCGATTCGCCACTCCAGAAACTAAAAGGAGTCTGGGCACAAGTAATCAGCGCAATGATTTCTGGGATTGTATGGGCGCCCAATGCCCGGGTATCACAGGTTTTTTTTTCTCGCGTGTGACGATCGAGTGCGGCGGTGACGTTTTCCTCTAGAAAAGAGGTTTTCACACAGGTCACTATAAACACGGAAACCGCGCATGAAACGTCTCTGGTACCCAGGGTAGGCGAAAAGGCGTTACTCGTGACAAGTTAATCGTTATTTTTGATACCATTACCAATCATCACTAACGCTTGTCCACACGGGCAATCCCAGGAATCAAAAGCTTGCTGCTTATAGTTTCTCTCGATTTCTAAGTAGAGCGCCAACCTCGTTCCCAGCGAAGAAAAAAGGCCATGGAAACGAAGTTGGTGAAGAGCTATCTTAATGATTACTGACATCAAATTTATAAGCAAGCAAAAAGGTCATGACAAATTTCAAAACTTAATTGCGACATGGCAATATTCCAGTAGCATTGTAAGCTTATCCATTTGTTAAAGACAAAACTCATCATCATTGAAATAGTTATACCTCATCCAGATGCCGTTGAACATAAAATGCATGCTGCAAAATAATCAATAAGAAAACATTAAGATTCAAGAAAAAAAATGCACAAATTTTTGCAAAATACACCAATTTTGTAATGCCCTTAGACCATCATTACATACCTTGGCCCTCTCATCTGCTGACAGACCTGTGGCTCCTTTTTCTTGAACAAACACATTCATGTTGCTTGTGCTGCGATCAAAATGAATTTCTAAGTTTAGCCAAGGTAATATAAGTTTCGGGTTTACCTCACTGAGTGGAAGAAACTGTGAGCATATGATTTACTATTGGATAATTTTTTCAGAATTTAAGTGGCTTTCTCTAGAACCAAGAAAACAACAGTATGTTGCAATTTTGTACCGACATGATCAAAGCGAATGAAGGTGGACGCGAGGAATTTCTAAAAAAAGCTCTCCTTGAGGAAAAGGGAGGTATAATGTCTTTTAAAACGCCACAATGCCTGCAATCTTGCAGACTTCTAAGACCATAACAAAATAGGTTGAGTTTGTCACTAACATGAGAACTTTCAGCAACAATCTCAAAATTGTCATTTCTTCAGAGGTATTACTTCAGCCATACTAAAGGTTCAGCTAATAATTTCTTGATGGTAAACTTCCTTATTTTATGTTTTACTTTTGTTAGGCAAAACCCGGTACCTTGACGTTGAAGTTGTGATGAGATTTTCTGGAATGCGGAAGCCAGCCAGGTTGAACAAATCTTTGATCATCTGTCCCTTGATGTTGCGATCCAGCTGAGAGGTAGAGTGAAGACTGCGGAAGAAAATAACATCAAATTCATTGATGGTACAGTTGAAGTTAATCAAATACAGATGTCTGTCTTGTAGAGAGTCAAATAAACAGAGCAACTAAGCGAGGACTAAGTAACTCCAGGTGTCTGTTTTACTGAGGTGTCCCTCTTATAGATATGTCCGTTAAGAGAGTCAACTGTTATTGTGTATTTAGCCCGGGGGTGCGAGGGTACTGCCATGTATGGGTTATATAGGTATGTGCCATTGTGAAGGGAACAGTTTTCAAGCAGTTTACTGTGGGATAGGGTATATAAATCAGAGAGTTTGGGTCTAGAATTGGGTATCATTTTCCAGGAAACTGATCAATTGGTTGAAGATTTTAGTCTAGACTAGGGAAACCGGGAATTGCCACTCAAAAATATAAAAAAATCAAATCGGTCTAAATAAGTTGGGTCAGCCTTGATTCAAAGTAGGTTTGGCTCATGTAAAGTTTGGTGTCTGAACCAGGCTTAAGCTCGACAGCTCACTTACCTTGGTGAAATATTGACTTCTAACAGCCAAGGTTTAAGGTTTTCATCCAGCATGACATCAAAACCAAAAAGCTCATGACAACAGGATCTACAATATAAAATATATATTTTAACATCAACATAACACTTGAGAGAAACAAGGAAAAAGATTGATCATCCCCTCAGAAATGAAAAAAACTGGTTAAAAGTTTTAAGTTCGGACTATTATAGATTTTTATATTCGGCAGTTGCCACCTTGGCTCTGTTCTTCTCTTCACTTCTGATATTATTTTTGGGCAATGACAGTTGATCAACTAGCCTCCTGCAATTTTTCCTTATTAATTTATCATTATCATTTAATATTATTAAGTAACATTAACATTTGTTAACTAACGAAGGTTACCTCTTCCTGACATTCTGTTTCACCATGGTGTTCACAGCTGAATCTGACCTGAAAATAACATCATGAATAATTGGCAATAATAATAAATACTAAATCACTTTTCTTAAATCGCTGACAACAATTCAATTATGACAAATCACTTGTAAATATTATGTAGAACAAAAAGATGCAAAGTTCTAATGTCTCGCTTTTTCGCTGAGGTAGAATCTTAATAATTATTGTCTGCTTGGTGTAAATTACCACGTTTTACCAAGTTTTTTCTAATAATCCTCAAATACAAGTCGCATTCCTCTAATTGGGTGCAGTGCTTATTCAAGGGTGGCATTTAAGAAAAGGCAATGTCTAATTGAGGGTGTGGCATTTACATCCCTCCCAGTGTTAAGTATACTCACGCTATGATGGCCTTGACAACTAAATCCTTAATACTCTCCCACACATTGACATTGTTAATGTTAATTCGCTTAAAGTATCCCCACAGGGCTTTCAGGCTCCTGCAAAGTAGAATAATCTGCATTTGAGCCTTCGGTCAGTTGACCTTCTGGAGGATGGATCTATTTCATCGTCCCTACCACAGCTAGAGGAGGTACTGTTAGGGTAAAATTCTGACAAACAACATGGCCTTGAAATGATGAGACAGGAGAAATAGTTACAAATGACACAAAGATGTGTTGAAACAATGACCGTGATGAAGACAAGTGCTAGTACAGTAGTAAATAGCACGCAAGCAAGCTCTCCCAGGGGTGTGGGGGAGAAAGGGAGGGAGTGGGGAGAACTCTTCCCCTCCCCTCCACCCCCTGGGCCCCCTTGCTTGCATGCTAAATAGCAACACACCAACTGGGACATGGTCTTCTCCTGAATACGTGCAATAATGGGTTTGGAAATTCTGAATGAAGAAACACATACTCATATAGTTGTACCCGCACCCCAACCACTTCTACCAGTGTCTCACAAAGCCTTTACATGTATAGCTCTTCGAAAGGAAAAGTGGTGTATTTTCTTAATTGACAGTAGTTGATAAGCCAAAAATCTATGAATTTAACTTTTTCATGTGGCTTATTCACTTAAAAAGTTTATTACACTGGTCAGACTAACTTTGCCTAAAAGAAGTAATTCTAACTTTGAAGTCTGTTTATTCTTCTTTTTTTTCACTTTTTTTTACCACAAAATGAAATGTTTATTTATTATCAATTTGGTACTGATTTTGTACTGTCAAGAATTTTGTATTAATCATAATCTCTGAGTAGTCCATGTAGCAGCAATTTACAAGAATACACAGAAAGAGAGGTCACTAGAAATGAAATACCATTTGTGTCCCTGGCAAACAGTTTCATCAGAGTTTGGCTGATAAGCTCCTTCATTCTTCTTGTTGATGCTGTAATTTGTCAGATGCATGAACTTGTTGCTCAAACTCTTCATGGATGAGGAATACCTTTGGAAAAATTCAGTCTGTAAGTAACCAATTCAAAATGCAGTTGAACTTCTCCACAATGGCTACCTTGGGGGCAGAAGTGGCTATTATAAAGAGGTGGCCATTGAACAAATTTAATTAAAAGTCAATGTATGGATTATTTGTCTGCTGGGACAAAAAAAAGTGGCCGTTCTAGTGAGGTGGCCGGTCTTAGTCGCAGCACAACAGTAGTGGAGTGACACATTTGCATATCGCAACCCACCATATATAATAACTCATTAAATACCCTTTGGATATCCTCAAGTTAAAAAACTATGTTGGACACTTTCTCTTGTAGATGCTTTCAATATTTTCCAGGATACTTGGCATGGTCCATTACAGTATAAATACTTTTTAACAGGCTCAACTTTGCTAAGAAAGTTCATATACTAGTTTAATACAACTGAAAACCCACTTACTTGCAAGTTGCAAATCTGACAAGTCCATCTTCAAAAACATAAATTCTAAGTGGATCATAAGAAGTGACATAGACATAGATACGCAGATCAAACTTGCTGCCATTGATGAGAAAAGGCTTGGCCAGGTACCTAGAGGTGACAGAAACACAATAAAAAAAAATGGCTGACTGTACGCTTTTATAAGTTACATTTATCTCATTATTTGTATTTGTATTTGTATTTGTATATATTTATTTGCCACACGATTACAATAATTACAAAGAAATGCCAAAAAAATGTAGGAAGAAAAGGAAAATGAATGTTTCAGTAATTAACAAGGTATAAAAATTATTATAAAACATACAGGTTTTTATTCCAAAATTAAATTATGCATCTATGTGAGGTAATATTGAGTGAAAGATGGGTTTGTACTTATTATACTTCACACTCCATGTTTAAGTACCTTTGAACAATGACAGGTCTCTTTCGTGGAATCTGATTCCACTTGTGGATTACACGGATTCCAATTCCTCTCGCTGAAGCAGGCTGTCAACAGCAACAAAAAATGGTTAATGACGAATGAAGATAGTCGAAGACATAAAATGACATAATAAAAACTGAACATTCTGTTAATATAAACTGCAAATTTTTTTGAAAATAAGTGAATCAAAATCCTTGATATTTTGATGATACATTTTATATCTTGATGATAGATATAGCTATATTGATTTTTGAATTACTGATTTTCTGAAATTGTCAGTTTATTACCAGTATTGAATTTTTCAGTATTTTAAAATAGTATTAAAGGATTGAATTTTTGGTCTACCATTTTATTGTGCTTAAGAATTTTTTTACACTTTTTATTTTCTGTCTTGTCCTGCCTAACCTGATTATATTAATTCTATTAATAAATTAAATATAAACAAACAATTAAAAAAACTTAAAAGTAAACACAAAATTGTGAATGGCAATCAAATACCGGCTTTAAAATCCACTTTTGTCTGCCGTTTCCATCATCCCAAGCTCTTTTAAGAAGTTTAAAGTCATACGGAAGAACATATGTTTGAGGAACAAATCCATAATCCTGCAATACAAGCAAAATAATTTTGAATGTTACAATCATGGAACCTCTCCCTTTGGGACAACTCTGTTCAAGGGACACCTCCATTCAGGGGACACTTACCAGTGGTCCCAAAAGTGTCCCCTGAATAGAGGTTCTACTCTATTTTAAAAAACATGCATAACTCCAATATTAACAGGTCCTACTTTTTTTCTATCAGTTTAATTTACAGGACTCTCGTGCAAGATTCAACAACATTTATACACCAACCTTTTTTCCATGGTGAACCATCATTCTGGACAGATTTCTCCACAGTCGGTCTTTTCTTCCAATTTGAAATGTCCCAGGAAAATGATTGACCTGTGGGTATGGAAAGAATAACAATCAGTTAATTTTTGACTGGAGGAAACAGCAAACATGTGTAACTCTGAGAAGGGAGGCAGGGGGAGGGTTAAGATAGTTGTTTGAATATGGTATTTACTCAAATAAGCGCAGCCCACGATTAAGCGCTTCCCTCAAATAATATATGCTGCATTTATGAGAAAAAAGTTAATAAACCCTGCCCTCGAATAGGCGCTGCAGCCCTGATACAATCAAAATCAAACGATGTTTATGCTATTAAAATAATAATTCTTTGTCACCTCCAACTTTCCAATAAATGCTGCCCTTAAATAAGTGCCAACCTCAAATAAACTCTCTCACCTTTTGATAGTCTCTCACACTTTTGAAACAGTTTGCCTTCATGTGCTTTCCCCAATATCCTAACCAGTCATTTCCTGTTTAATTATTAAAAATAGATAGGATAACTCGATTAAAAGCTATTAGATATTTAAACTTAACTATCAGATACTACATTTACATTTACCATATTACAAGCATTTCCTCAATCTCTACAAGGCTTATACGCTCGGATACTAAAGCAGGACACTCAACACAACCTTAGTGTAAAGTGGAATACAATATTATTACATTGAAAAGATCTGTACAAAATCATCAATTAACCAAGGAAAGCTTACTTTTAGTTGGTTTAAAACCAACTCTTGCAATACACTGCTTTATGACGTTTGGGGTTATGGAACTCATTTTCCATCTCAGCAGCTTCCGCAATTCAGCAGAAAGTGGAGCCACTGGAAAAAGACAATAATATCATTAGCATAACAACATATATGTATACAAAAACACATCATTCACAATTAAACAGTAAGCACCATAATAATAAGGCAATGCTTTGTGGGTCAATTTTGAGGCCTACAGTATACTGTAAGTTCTATGGACCATGTTTGCAAAATGCAATGTGATTTGACCCTTGAAGTCCCTAGAATGATCAACATCAGTTTTCTCCTAACATAACAAAACATAATAATGAGAGGAAAGGTAATGAGATTCAATAAAATGATCACCTACAGAGAAAAGCTTTGATCTTTTACTAAATTGTCCCAACTAGTTCTTTAAGAAAATGTATGGAGACCGGTTATGGATTGTACTTTACAATGCACCATGATCCGGAGTATCTCGGATCAAATCCTGTTCCAAAAATATTCCAAAGGAAAGCACTCAAAGTTGTAAATACCTTTTTCACCCTCGACAAAAAAATAAACTGTTGGTGGGACATGGGCAAAAAAGCTCCGCACCAGAGGTTCAAGCTCCTCCTGCTTGTCATCTTCACCTGACGCCGACCATGCAGTGGTTTTTCTACTTGATATTGATGACGAGGGCTTTGATGACCCTAGAGCACTAGACCATCTTTCAACACCTGTCAATCTTGCACTTAATGCTCTTCCTTTAGCCGTGGAAATACGGGAGGAGGCAGCAGAACTTATCATAGACTGAGAAGCATCATCATCGTCATCATCATTATCGGAGAAACCAGCTGTGTAACAAACGATTCAGTCTTACAATTCAATGCGATGAGTTTTGAAGGGTTTAGTCATTGATTTTGACTACAACAGATTATTTATTTTAGAATATTAAATTGTGACATTACCGAAGACAACCATAAAAACAATTTAATGTTAAAACAAATCAAAGGGCTCTTTGAGCCCACTCGTGAATGAATTATTAAGGTTTTGCATTATCAGCTTGAAACATGGCAGTTGATAAGATGTTAGAGTTGGGGATGGGGTCTCCAACCAATATCTGTGTCTTGCAAATGTTGTTAAGCAAACATTTTTATGGTAGTAGAACTTCAAGATGTATAGATTTATATATTGTAGTTCATTTTTTATCCCAGGTAATTTTTGTGTTTCCTTTGTTTTTCGGTATGGTAATTTATGCTAATGAAGTTGAAACAAAGGAAAAGTAAAAATTACCTGAGATAAAAAATTGACTACAACATATATAGTTATCCTTCAGCCATATCAAATTAATAGATGAAAGGTACAGTAATCCTACACTTGCCATGAATGATCAAAATAATAATTATCAAGACTTATCAAGAGCATAGTAAACCTCAGAATACAGTCGATACTGAGTCTGTGCTCTTGATATTAAAATTTTGTTTTATTTTTTTCTCCTCACGAATGAAGCCAGTGAGGTTAACTTGAAAACCTGGGAGACGCTTCATACAGCTACAAATTAGTACAATAAGCCCTTCAAGCCCTTCCAGCTTTTATTGACATTTTCTTTGTTTTCTATTGTTAACCGCTGATTTCAAAAGAAAACTAAGCTATTTAAAAAGCTTATGCTAAAAAACACAATTATAAAATTAATGGAAAGGAAACATTGGGTTTATAAATTTATACTAGGGAAATCCTTAGCCAGTCCCTACAAAGGCCTTTTTAACTGCTTCACTGACCTTCATTCAGCTCCTCACAGTCATCAAAATCGTCATCATCATTACACTCAGCATCAACGTCATTCTCACTATCATTTTCCTCTAGGTCAGAATTTTCCTCTTCCGCTTCTTCATCTTCCTCAGCAATGTCAGAAATACAGCCATCTCCAGGCATGCGTTGCCATGATGGACACAGGGATTTTTCAAAATATTCCTCATTTTCCAAGGACTCTCCATCACCACTGATTCGCCCTTCATCAATGATATTTTCCTGTTTTTTTATATCATAAAACTTCCTCACAGCAGTTTTTCTTGATTTGGGTTCAGATGGTGGTAGAGGTGGTTTAACACCTTTTCCTTCCGTCCTTGTTGGAGTCCTTTGAATTCCAACTGGTCTGTGAGGGGGGTGTGGTATAAACTTAGTAGCCTTTTGCGAAGTACCTGAATGTGTCTTGAGAACAGGTGGGGTGGCTTTCGCTCTGTACAGCCTGCTAGATTGATTACTACTTATCTGCAAACCACTAAGCCTAGATGACATGGCCTGTTCTACTTGCGACCTTGAATTCATAACGTCCTCTTCCTGAGCACTTCCACTGTTGCTGATAAAAAAAACGTTAGATCTCTTTTTCTCACTAGATCCTCTTGGCTTCCATGTATCCCAATCAAGACTCCCAACACGCTGTGCAAATCAATTCAGCTTTTAGATTAAAAAGTACCCTGCAAATTTACCGACTAAAGGCTTAACTGACCAGCAAATCTCACGCAGTGAACAAATCAAAGAAACGTTGACTCCTGACTTGATTGATTGAAGGGTCAGTCAGAACATTCTGCCATTTTTTTACAGTGCCAAAGTTAATTGAGCTGACCGACAGAAATCAAACAGTTCGTTCTGATAATAACGTAATTGAAATAGAGAAGTTCAAGATTTCTCCACAAAGAACACAAAAATTATACGGGTACCAGGGGCCAAGTAATTTGAAGTCAAACAAAATTAGAAAAACAAACGTTGGATGAACAACATAAAAAATTAAGCATTGATATTTCCCTCCTTTTGGCCTTCGATCCTGTGCTTCAGGGAAATTCCAATGATTCTTTTTCGTCGCTCTTCAGATATGAAGAAATTGAAGCCGCTGATCCACGCTAAAATCCAACGTTCCGGGAAAATGAGATCAAAATAGGCTGAATTTTTAATTTCGCCCAAACTACCGGCTAGCAGCTAGGGCAATTTGACGTGATAATTCCGTCTTCAATTATTAGATTGATTATCCAGCAAATGAATCTTTAGAATTATGAAGGATCCCATTCAGATTTCCAAACAAGACGAAGATTTTAACTAGCCAAATACCGGGCTTGATGTGTTTGTTCAGCTACGAATTTGCCAACGAAGCGTTGTCCCAAACTTCGATGGCGTGTTTCAATTACAGCGATCGTTGTACCAAAATCGCGATAAGAATCCAAACGTTCTTTCGATAAATGTTATCTAAACGATCCAGACTTGTCCTTGTTTCACCAAAAGACATAATCAAAAACGCAAACTAACATTTCTTATCGGCGAAAGCCGCAGATGGCAATGTCCACTCCACTCTTCGCCGGGGAAACTAACTTTGTGGAATCCCGTGGCAACAAACCGACCAATCACAGCGAGCTTTCTGAAGGCGCGAGATATTTTCCATTGTTGACCAAATTTGAGTGTCTTTTGATCAAGTACTTTTCGTTCATTCAGTTTTATTGAAACAAAGGGATTAGCAAACACATGACGAATTGTTCTAGGTTCTTAAAAAAACAAATATGCTGAGACGCTTGGAGCTCCACCACTCCAGATAAGTTGAGTATCACAACCCCACCCCCCCCAAAAAAATGTCCTTTTCTTTGTGAAAACCCACGTTTAAAGACAAATGACAGCTAAATGATTTGAATAAGTCTAGCTTTCCAAAAAAACAAATAAAAACTATGTGAAAAAAAAAGATAAATACAGATAGACGCAATGGGCTGATAAAAACTGTGGATAGTAAAAAGAAAATTAAAAATTAATACAGATTTTTATCGACGTAGGTGGGCCGGGGGGGGCTGACCCTCTAATAATTAGCTCCCTTTTTTACCCTGCGAGCAGTGGTTTTTCTAGCTGCGAAAACAGCCGTTTCTCTTCGCTCTTCGCCGCTAGGAATGTTTCGCGTTTGACCCGAGAGAAACAGTATTGTGATGAAGCAAGAGTGTAGCGTGATTGTGAGATGGCGTGATTTTATTCCTTTTAGATTTTGCTATTAATAGTTTCACTCATCTGTCATAGAGAACTTGATGATAGATCGGATTAAAGCAAGTCACGATTTCGTGTACTGTGTGAGCGAGCCATTGTGCCGTGAGGATTGAAGCTGTGAAATAAACCCTGTGTTTGCTTAAAAGTGGGATATCGTGAAGAACGGCCCTTCGGCATTCACGACACAGTGTCTCTCGGCATCTGACAAAGCGAATAAAACTGTCTCCTTGGTGTTGATGGTCTTAAAATTAACTAAATATTGGGCCTTCGGTTTTGGGGCTTTGGTCTTCGGTCTTCAGTCCTCGTTTTGTAGATACCCCTTATTCATGACATGAATCTTGCCGAAGATTCCCGTGCTAATTCATGCCATGACTCTAGCTTGCCCATGATTCCAGTACTAATTTCAGGGGCACCCAACGACAATTTTCGGAAAAATATCTGTTCGGAAGACGATTGAGATCCCATGATTCCAGATTTTCGAACATCTAAAAATTCATGCCATGACCCTAAAGAGGTCACCTCTTTTTCTCTGCCTATTTTGACCCTAATTTTCATCACTAGACTTTCAGCTTTTGAAAAATTTTTAGGGATAAAAATATGCCTTTATCTACCGCACTGCTATGTTTAAGTGGTTTTGACTAATTTATGCCCATAATTTCCCTGCACTATGTTCATGTATTCCAAGATTTTATGCTATAACTCTTGCCCATGATTTCCGCACTAGTTCATTTCAAGATTCTTTCCCATGATTCCCGTACCCAAGAATTAGTACATGAATCGCAGTAAGATCTGTTAAATTTTTTAGCAAGAATAAATATGCTAATCTAGTGGAAAATTCTAGTTGGTGAGTAGCTGTGCGTCCAATTTACTGATATGATATAAAAGCTCTAACGGCACAGAGTAAATGTTAATTTTATTTCACACATATATTTTCTATATATATCATATGATAGAATCGTATATAAAACTAGCCCCTCTAGTCCAAGAGATAACGAGGAGGGCTGCTCAACACAGGGAACCTACTGGGGAGCTACCGTAAAATTCCGAAAATAAGCCCCGGGGCTTATATTTCTCAAAGGCCTTTTTTGAGGGGATTACCATGGAGGGAAATGTGCGTTTCAAAATCGATTGGGCTAGCCTCATTGTATTTGAGGGCAATTTCCAAGTACAAGCCCCCCAGGGGGGGGAGGGGGGGGCTAATATTTGGAGGGGCGATTTAATAGAGGGTTTTTTGCGTTACGATTTTAGGGGGCTTATACATGGAGGTGCTTATTTTCGGAATCTTTACGGTACTCTCTAATTTGCCATACTAGATAATAATTGTATCTTCTTTGTATTCATTGACAATTACAGGTTACTCTATTTTAGTACTAAAATGTGGTTTATGAAGTGAATTGACAAGGTGGCTACCGCAAAGAGATCCGAAGACAGACGAATTCAAAACTGTGAACAGTCCATCAAGGCTGGGTTGTTCAAAGCTGGGTTAAGATAACCCACGGTAAGTGCCAAATTTGAATTCAGATATGAAATGAAGCCAATTTAGTTATATTCTTTTTGTCTACAATTTAATGGTTGGTTGCGTTAAAACGAACAGAGACAACTATCCTGGAATATGCTTTTGAACAAAAGAAAAAGAACCCGGGATTCAAATTTAACCCCTGGCCCGGGTTAGCGCTAATTGGTCTTCGAACAACTGGGTCCAGAACTGTCCCACAGGCGTTCCTGTTACTCGCGAGTGAGCGAGACAAACGCGCGAGGAAAAAGACGAAAATTGTGGACCTTCGTGAGAGGCAAATCGAAATGGTCGTCTTCAGAAACTCTAAGAGGAATGGGTACAAGCTTTGGGTTCAGTGACTTCTTGGATCGTTTGTGTGGAGCAGCCTTAGTTATGATTGGTCGACTGTATTCATGGCAGCCATTTACCAATCATAGCTAACACTTGTCCAACCAAATGATCGCAAAAATCTTTGCGTCGTATGTTTCTACCCATTTCCCCCGATAGTTTGTGGAATAAAGAATGATGAAGGCTGAAGAAGGGCATTCGCTAAAACGACAGAGTTTGTTCACTAAAGCGACTGAAAGTTCCAAGAGTGACCAACATCAATTTTCTCCCATTATTTATATGTCATTATGAGGTAAGGCTACGAGAATATAGCTCTTTAGCTTGTAAGTTTTGTTTTCCTAATAGAAGTCCCAGGGGAACTTGACTCTTTGTCTTTCCATAAATTAAGAGTACATAAGCACGTGAATAAAACGAAATTTGAAAGACACAGTTCTCCAGAGTATTATCACATGACCTGTATTGAGAAACAAAACATACAAGCTAAAGAGGACTATTAGGGAGTTCTAGCATCGACGACAGCTACGGCAGCGAAAACGTCACTTTTAAACTTAATTAACGTTTTTCAAATTTTATCGCGTTTATTCTAAATCGCTGAAAATGTTTAATGTAGGCAAATTTTCCCAGCTCTGCACGTGATCACGCTTTTTAGAACATTTCGTTGACATCCACTGCACGACTACGACGTGAAACCTACTAATGCGACGTTTTATGGAGGATGTGGACATACGACGACGAATTTTCCATTCTCTTCAGTTTTGAACCTGGATAAAGTCCTTAAGAAGTCAACCCCAGAAAAAATCGCCCACATTTCACAAATTGAGCGAGTCTAAGTAGACAAAGTTTGAAAGGACGCAAATTCATTTCGTTAGCGATATTTGTCACTGTCGTCGTCGCTGTCGTTACCTAAGCTCCCCAACGACCCCTAATGAGAACTTTAACATGAGCAAAACTGTTACAGCATTGACACGACAGCTGTTGCGTTATCTTGCGATGTGAAAAGTCACGCCAGCCGCACCATTTTGGTCACGTGTCGTCTAATAGGAGAGAGAAACACTTGTCGCAAACTCGCCTCAGACTGGTTGCAGGATATCCTGGCAGAGTGGGGACTGGGGTCCGTCTGGAGGTGCACGAAGCACAGAAGACTCCGCCGCACTTACGACAGTGATGCTACAGATTGGAAGAGAAAGCATAAAACTATGATTTATAAAGAAAAAAGCTGTAATGCAGGTGAGTGCAGTCGACCCTCCCTGGACGGACATCTCTATAAGACGGACACTTAAAAGTTGGTCCCTGCCTAAGTTACTCTCTTTATTTGACTCTATAAGACGGACATCACTCTTAAAAGAACATTTAGTTCCGGTCTCAAAAGTTCCCCTTAGAGAGAGATGACTGTAATTCTAAGGGCATGTTTCATGGAGGTGGGGAGCCCCCCAGATAGCTGAGGTGACATGTGGCGGGTCACCCCACCTATCATGTGAACGTGATCAAATTCTAATGAGAAATTATATGGACAGGCGGGTTACCTTACCTAAGAGGGCTACCTCTCCTACCTGGGGCCTCCCACATCCATGTAAACAGGCCGTAAGAGTTGACTGAAAACTCAAAGTACTTAAAAATAAAAAATATATAGAGAGAGGAAATTACACGGTGGCGCGAAGATATGAATTTTATTTTCGAGTGCCAAAGCAATATTTTACGAACGAGCGCAGCGAGTGAGTAAAATATTGTTTTTGCCACTCGAAAATAAAATTCATATCTTCAAGCCGCCGTGTAATGTTCTTTTTATTATACAGACAAAAAGACGTCGATAAAATAATAGAGGGAAACGACCGAAATTACGTCATCGATAAACTCACGTGTGAGATTATGGAAAATAAACCACTCAGGTCCCGGATGTAGTTTTTATGAACTTTGCGAGTGGTATATTTTCCAGTAAAACACTCTTGTCTGTATAATAAATATATACATATATAAAAAAAGCGAACCTTTCTATTGACCAGTGAAAACTTGGTCTTGCAGGCCATGCAGTTCTTTATCAAATCATCAGATACCCAGGCCCTTGTCACTAAGCATGCCGTGTGCGTACTGCCGCATGCCACAGCGCGGACTCGTTTACCATCCATGTCCACTTCACAAGGTAGTGGCCTGAAAAACAAGTGTTTTTGAACGCATTAGAGGTGAAGCAGCAACTTCAGCAAACCACAAGCCAAGGAAAGAGCGGACGGTAAGTGCTGGAAACATAGGTTGAAAGTCGAAAGAAATAAAAAGGCATAGAGAGCAGGTAAGCAATAATGTTCTTCTAACCATTTCGGCGTAAAGGTTTCTGAAGTACATGTACTACAGGACACATTAGGCAGCTTAATCACCAACGACGGCGACGGCTACGAAAACGTCACTTAAGAAGTGAATTTTGCGCTGCTTCAAACTTTATTGCGCTTATTCCATCTCGTTTAATTACTCAAATGTTGGCAAATTTTTCTGGAGCTGAATTCTAAAAGACTGTATCGAAGTTCAGGAAAAGAAAAAGAAAGTCGTTTTCTTGAGTTCACGCTCTCCACAAAACGTGAAATTAGACATTTTCACGTCGTAGTCGTGCAATGATGGCCAACAAATGTACAAAAAAGCGTGATCGTGTGCAAAGTTATTGTTTTGCTAATCTAAACCTAATCACCATTTTCACATAGACCATAATGCAACTTGTTTGCCCGCCAAAACCATTGTTGTCAATTTCTCCTGAGTAACACAGACGTCCCAAGAGAAATCGAAGATAATGGTTATGCAAAGGTTTGGGGGTAAACAAGGAGCATTATGGTGTCTGTGAAAATGGTGAATTCCTTATTTGCCGTTCCATTGCAAACGGAGGCAACATTGTTGGATGTTACATGTTGCGTCCGTTTGCACACCCTGTTGCATGTTGTTGGATGTTGTTGCGTGTTGTTGCGCAAAGTTTGAAACCAGTCAAACTTTTCAGCCAACAACTCCCAACATTTCTTTTGTTCTGTGATCGCTGAAGCGTAGGGCAACAATGTTGGATCCGTTTGCACGGTTCTTTCAACACTGCAGGGGCCACGCACGCTCATTACGCATGGATTACAAAGACTTATGGGTTGTATTCTTGCCACGACGCACTGCAGGTCCCAAACTTGTTGGGAGTTGTTGCATCCGTTTGCACACCACTGCCAACACGCACGCACCAACTCCCAACATTGTTGCGCCCGTTTGCACGCAGCCTAAGCGACGGTCATTCGCGATTTAACACCGCCACGACCACGTGACCATTTTCACGCCATTTATCACGTTTGCCGTTGCCTTCTTCAAAGGCAATAAGAGTAAATTTCACGTTCATGAAAACGTTTGGAGAAATGCAATTTTGCTTCGTTGTTGAATATATTAACAGTCCTGTGGTCATTTCTTCCCTTTGCCGTTATATAAAAGCGGTACTTAAATACATCTAGCACCTAACCTGTCCCTTATATCGCCATGCCCTAAGCGACCAGCTTTTCCTTTGCCCCAAGTGAAAAGTTCTCCAGATTCTGTAGAAGCAATAAAGAAGACGAAAGTTTATTACTTGACTCGGAGTGCCCGAAGAAAGATTTTGACAAAGTAGCACAAAATTGCTGAGAAACTTTCCTGAAAAGGGGTACATACAAAATTAGTTGACTCTGTCTTAACGGACACCTCTGTAAAACGGACACCTAGAGTTGGTCCCTACCTCAGGGCACTCCACAAAAGTCAGAACTGGCCGGCCGGACCAGTAGTTTTGAAAATGAAATAGGCTTTTTCCAAGAGCTTAGTTTTTTGCCAAAAACCATCTCCTTCGTGTACGCCATTAGGATTTGACTGATCTGGCTGGACAGTTTTGATTAATGGTTAAAACAGACTGCGTGACCGAGCCCCTTGACTGGTTTCTTTCGACTAACCTGTCACGACAGCAGTGTGAAAAGCACCGCAGGAGACTTGAATAGGTTTCGATGCTCGGGAGTGTGCAGAGAGGTGTATTCTGCTTGGTACAGAAACCTTCAAAATAGGTTCCTCTGTTCTGCCTCGCTGGTTTATGCCTAGCTGATTCTCTGTGTTATCACCTATTCCAAACAGTTTTCCTTTTTCTGGAACAAATACAACGACAATTAACATTATTCTTTGACAATATCCCCAGTTTTTTCTGAAAACCACAAAAAGAAATTGTTACTCAATAGCTCATCACAACATAATACTGAGCTAGCACTAAAAGAAAGTACTGCTCAGTAGCTTTCATTTGATTTTCATTTCAAAAGATAGAACCATCTTGTACAGCATAATAAACAGTACCACAGGAAAGTACTGCTCAGTAGCTTCCATTTGAATGGTCACACTTAAGGATTTCATCCACAAATTCAAGAGTTGAGGTCACCTTGTACAACACCATCAACAGAACCACAGAGAAACACCCCTTAGAAGCTTTTAATATTGTATGTATGAGCTACATCGTTAATAAAAGAACACTTCCAGTTCTCAGCACTGAAAATATGAAATTGCCTTCCCCTCTTTTCGCTCAAAACAAAAGACGTAAACTACGCGCGTATACTTACTTGACAAAAGTACAGTGTGTTTTGTTCCACAGCTAACATCAATGATTGCGTGGTTTCTAACGAGAAGTGCATAGGAAAGAATTGTTTAACTATTTAAGACCATTGAATTTTTAGTAAGATAACGCCCTAAAAAGTCTAGAACTAATAACTGTAATGCGCAATGTCACAAGAACCTTTGAAACAGTGAAAAGAAGAAGACGTGAAAGCCGAACGGCTAAATAGGAATCAAGAGAGACAGTTGATAGTCGATTTTCAAATCCGATAGTGAAAAACTATACTCAAGCAATATCATCAAGGTAATTGAGAATCGTTAACAAGCAGACTATTTTTCAAGTTTATCCGGTTCCAAGCACAAAGCTTTATAAAGCAGGAAATCACCTAGATCACACAGGGTCTTTTCCAACCGACGGCATCGCCTAAAAAAGGCGCAGATTTTCTGCGGTAGTCGTGTGTATTTTAACACCAGATAATCTAAAAATCGTATCCGCAGAGTTGATTACCTTAGCTCTACTGATGAAGACAAAAGATTTGGCTTTGATGAAATGTCAACATTCTCTAATCCCGACTGACCAGAGTGGTTGGCTCCCCAAAGCCAAACCATACCACCATCTACAAGTGAAAAAACACAAACTAAATAAAACCATGACTGGCCCGTTTTTCGGGAAAGCTGTTTTATGTCTGCCGAGTTTGCATTCAAGATCAAAGTTTCAAAAATTTTGAAAATGATACAATGAAACTATCAGTTATTAAACGAAGCAAAGTGGTGACCAGTTTGTGAGCTATCAGCTGTGTTACTACACAACGTGCCTTTTGAGGAACCTCAGATATTATATTCCGCGAGGCCTATGCGTTTCTGGTCACGTGGTCTGAGCGAGTTTCGTCTTGGATACGTCACCGAAATGCACTGACCAGGAAGGTCTGGAAAGACGCCGTACATGGACAAGGCAAAGTATAACCCACATGATTAGGTTCCATTGTCAAAGCAGTTGTCAGTAAAACCAAAGGAATGGGAAAATCGCCTCTTTGCATGAGCGATTCTTGGTGCATTTTTTTAAATGTAATTGTTTAGACCTTTCCCGCTGAAAATTTTTTCTCGATTGAGTCGCTCCAATTTTTGAACCGCTAGGGTTCTAAATTTTCGTACGGTTAAGGTGCTTCCCTGTAAACGAAAAACCTAAACGCACCTATTTTAAACCGGTGGAAAATTCGTCCGCTGCCGTGTGAACCGTAGCCTTAGTCTTTACCTCCGCAACTTTTTATTACCATCCTATTACTTCGTCTTGAGAGGTAGTATACTCTCCATCTACCTCAATCAAATCTTACTAAAGACGATATTCTTTTTAATCATTTAACCCTTTCACAGCCAGAAAGAATGATGAAGTCTTTTAAGGTGATGCTAACTTTAGAATCTGTGGACAAAATCCTGATGGTGTCACCATTCAAATAATACCTCTTTGGCGTTACTTTCATATGGTACTATTTATATACTATGTTTTTCCAACTTTTAAGCATGTGGATGAAATCTTATGGTGTTACCATTCAAATGAAACCTCTCCAGCACCACTTTCACGTGGTACTATTTATATAGTATGTTTCTCTAACTTATGAGTCTGTGGACGAAATCCTATGATGTTACCATTCAAATGAAACCTTTTCTGCAGTACTCTCACATGGGACTATTTATATAGTATGTTTTTCTAACTGAGTCTGTGGATTAAATCTTATGGTGTTACCATTCAAATGAAACCTCTTCAGCAGTGCTTTCACATGGTACTATTTATATAGTATGTTTTTCTAAGTTTTGAGTCTGTGGATGAAATTCTATTGTGTTACCATTCAAATGAACCTCTTCAGCAGTACTTTCACCTGGTACTATTTATATAGTATGTTTTTCTAACTTTTGAGTCTGTGGATGAAGTCCTATGGTGTTACCATTCAAATGAAACCTCTTCAGCAGTGCTTTCACATGGTACTATTTATATAATATGTTTTTCTCAGTTTTGAGTCTGTGGATGAAATTCTATTGTGTTACCATTCAAATGAAACCTCTTCAGCAGTACTTTCACCTGGTACTATTTATATAGTATGTTTTTCTAACTTTTGAGTCTATGGATGAAATCTTATGGTGTTACCATTCAAATGAAACCTCTTCAGTAGTACTTTCACATGGTACTATTTATTTAGTATGTTTTTCTAACTTTTGAGTCTGTGCATGGATGAAATCCCATGGTCTGCTATCATTCAAACGAAACGTCTTTGTCAGTACTTGTACACGGTGCTATTGGTTTTTCAGCATTTTACAAAGTGAATTTGAAAATTTTGAGAAAATTTGACTTTAGTCACTCCTGGGAGTAAAAGGGTTAAAGATTAAATGAAAGATTGAACGATGCAGTTCTTGGCAATTTGTGCGCGGGGGAAAGATCAGTTTGAAAAGTAAAAGAAATTAGCACGAATAAAAAAAACTAACCAGATAAAGCAGCGCTGTGATTAGAGCCACAGGCTATGTAGGAGATATGAAAGCTCTCCAGTTCTTGAGAGCGGACAGGCTCATAGCTCGAAGCGATCCCTGGTATGCCTAACTGGCCGTATGTGTTATCACCAAAAGCATAGCACTGACCATTTCTTGTACAAACTGAAAGACGAATAACACGAACAAACATCGTCATTTTAAGATAGCATTTGTGTCTGAGTTATGCTAACTTGTCCCAAAGAAAGCGAAGAAATGTATGAACAGAAAGCTTTACTACGAACATGTAGCGGTCGTCACTGTCACAATAGGAACGTTAGGAAACTACGACGGCGACAGCAACGGAAACGCCTAAAACACAATGGGTCGGTTCTTTAAACGAGGCCTAACTTAGGCCGCGGTTTAGCAAGTCTTTGTACCTCTAGATATCTTCCTTAGTGGGTAATTTTGAGAAAATAAGGTCTTTTCCAGTCTACGCCTCGCGCTTTAATGAAACTTTTCAAGATAAATGGTGTATAAGAGCACTGGGCGAACTGAAAAAGACTTAGAACGCGGTTTTGTTAAAAACTGGCCAAACTCCGTTTAAATAACTGACCCAATAGCTTTAGGGAGCAAAAAAAAAAACTCTGCACGTGCATTAAGCTCTTTTGCAAATTTCTTTGCCGTCCCTGAACAACTACCACGTGAAATGATCAAATTTTAAGTCGACTAGAGAACAGGAACGGTAAGGCAATAAATTTTACCATCTCTCTCTGAACTCGGACGCGTTCCCCTCTCTTCAGCTTCGACCTAATTTCCCTACTTTCAAGTAACTCTTACTGGGTGACTTGGTATAAGGACGAAAACGTTTGAAAGGACGCAAAGTCTGTTTTTCAGCGACGTCGCCACTGGCGTCGCCGTCGTCGGATCGTAAGGTCCCTAATATCACAACAGGGGGAAACTGTCACGCCCTCTACCAAAGAATACAAGTAGCTGTCACCACTATTACACAATCCTCTATAGTATTGTCACGCCATAACGAAAAGTTATTCATACCATCTTTCAGAAAGTTGTTACACCTAAAATAACTATCTTCCTAGCGACATATAATTTACCAAGAGTGTGGGAAAGTCCACAGGCGACTTCAGTTACTCTGTGTTCTTGAAGTCCCTCAACAATTCTTGGTAGGACCTCTTTTCGTTTCTCGCTTTCGTATCCAAGTCTTGGTCCACCCTGTCCCCAAGTGAATAACTCGCCCAGTCCTACAACAGAAAGACGTGTGAGAGTGATTCAAAGAATGGGTGTGGGGTACTTACATTTTTGACAACCCTCTGTGGCAGATAAATAATTATGCCATGTTTTGTAACTTGATAGAAAACTTTGGGTCTGTTGCATTGCAAAAGAAATCTTCTACTTCATCACTGACACCCTGCACAAGCTTATCCTGATTTCAGTAAGTAAAAAAGAATTCTTTGCAGTTTAGTTCTTAACTGTGAACGCTAATAGCAGTTACTCTTTTGATCTGTTCTTTACTATCCTGTATGTTTAACTGTCAAGCCTTTGTGGGTAGAGTGTTACATTCTAGTCCCTAACGTTCCTGTATGATCTTAAACAAGATTTTGGAAAAAATTTTGTGGGATCTTAACAGGACTAGGTTCATGTAGGATCCTACACACGATCTTGGTGCAACTATTAAGTCAATATCTTCCTATAGGTTCCAGTAGGATCTTAAACAGGATCTTGGTACGCCTAACTCAATAGCTTCCTATAGGTTCCTGTAGGATCCTAAACAGGATCTTAGCAGGACTAACTCAATAGCTTCCTGTAGGTTCTTGTACGATCCTAAACAGTATCTTTCTAGGACTAAGTCAATAGCTTCCTGTAGGTTTCTGTAGGATCCTAAACAGGATCTTGGTGGGATAGGACTAAGTCAATAGCTTCCTATAGGTTCCTGTAGGATCCTAAACAGGATCTTGGTAGGACTAAGTTAATAGCTTTCAATAGGTTCCTGTAGGATCCTAAACAGGATCTTGGTAGGACTAAGTTAATAGCTTTCTATAGGTTCCTGTAGGATCCTAAACAGGATCTTGGTAGGACTAAGTCAATAACTTCCTATAGGTTCCTGTAGGATCCTAAACAGGATCTTGGTAGGACTAAGTTAATAGCTTTCTATAGGTTCCTGTAGGATCCTAAACAGGATCTTGGTAGGACCAAGTTAATAGCAGGTTCCTGTAGGATCCTAAACAGTATCTTGGTAGGACTAAGTTAATAGCTTCCTATAGGTTCCTGTAGGATCCTAAACAGGATCTTGGTAGGACCAAGTTAATAGCAGGTTCCTGTAGGATCCTAAACAGTATCTTGGTAACACCGCGGCAAAACGCAATGCGCATGAGCACAAAATTTAATATCCGGTCAGCTTTTTATTTCCGGTCTAGTATATAAACCAATAGCGAAAGCATAACTTTGCCGTCGCGCCAAGTTTAAAAGCAAAAAGGGCGAAACAGACAAAAAAGGGGGCCAAAAAAATCACTTCATTCGAAAGCTTATATATTTTTCTATTCTCAAACGTTTGCACCACATGGTTATCTGTTTGCACCAACGGTGAAAATGATGTTTGAAGTTTGCAGGTCGCGAGCGCTCGACAAGACCAATTTGTTTTTACTGGCTTTCTTGCATGCTACTGGTTTGGCATAAGTTAATTTGGGAGAAGGCGACAACTAAGAAAAGAATAACAATACTTATGAAAGAAACCAAAATAAAGACGTCATCATTCAATAAAAAACACTAAAACCAGGAAATAAAATTTTAGTCCGTTCAATAATTTGTTTTATTATCAGAAAAAACAAGAACTCAAAACAAAAGATAGGCGGGATTTAATAACAACTTTGACATTGATGACTGCAGTCACCGGGAAACTAAACATGCCTATAAATGACTTTCATTCAAGAAAATACCTATTTAATTCTTTTACATGGTTGTTCTTTTGTTGAAGACTTCAATAATTTCAGACTGTGCGGCTCGGCTGCATCTCATGCAAACACGAAACTTCTAGCTGCTAAATACATGGCATGAAAAGTTCGACTTCTAAAAGCCACTGAACCAGCTTTCGCTCTCTGATTCTGAGAATGGAAAAATAAATAAATAGAGTTGTCAACTTGCTGCCAACCGGCTCAACAGTATAATTAAGCTTATGTTTCATGGCAATCAACCCAGAAGAGTTTCGTTAGAAAACACGGTAAAACCCACTGGTAAACAAAACTACAAAGCGATTGTGTGTTGTCGTTTTCCAAATAAAGTTTGAATCGGCTTTAACACATGTAGACTGAGAAACTGAAGAACTGAAAATTAGAATTACAATACACAAGCTTGCAATGATAACGTTTTAATTTTATGTCTTAGTTTCAGCCAGGTTAAGTGAAAAATAACAGTCAAAAACTTTATTTTCGTGAATGAAAATCAGTTTACCTGACGCTCTAGCCAAAATTACACACTGAGTTATTATCATCTTACCTTTTCTGAATCTAATCGACTAATTGTTTCAGTGATCTGTGCCTGGTTATCCATAAAAGCAATTTCAATAACTACAAAATAGTCAAAAACACGAGCAGCATAAAGCAGAACAACTGAACCACAAGCTGCACACAGAATGAAGCGCGCGGGAGACTTTGACTGGAAAGTGTGACTGAAAAAGAGACCGGAAATGCTCAACCTGGCGCATGCGTAGACGTTTTGCCGCGGTGTTTATCTTGGTAGGACTAAGTTAATAGCTTCCTATAGGTTCCTGTAGGATCCTAAACAGGATCTTCGTAGGACTAAGTTAATAGCTTCCTATAGGTTCCTGTAGGATCCTAAACAGGATCTTGGTAGGACTAAGTTAATAGCTTTCTATAGGTTCCTGTAGGATCCTAAACAGGATCTTGGTAGGACCAAGTTAATAGCAGGTTCCTGTAGGATCCTAAACAGTATCTTGGTAGGACTAAGTTAATAGCTTCCTATAGGTTCCTGTAGGATCCTAAACAGGATCTTGGTAGGACTAAGTTAATAGCTTTCTATAGGTTCCTGTAGGATCCTAAACAAGATCTTGGTAGGACCAAGTTAATAGCAGGTTCCTGTAGGATCCTAAACAGTATCTTGATAGGACTAAGTCAATAGCTTTCTACAGGTTCCTGTAGGATCCTAAACAGGATCTTGGTACGACTAAGTCAATAGCTTTCTATAGGTTCCTGTAGGATCCTAAACAGGATCTTGGTAGGACTGAGTCAATAGCTTTCTACAGGTTCCTGTAGGATCCTAAACAGTATCTTGCTAGGACTGAGTCAATAGCTTTCTATAGGTTCCTGTAGGATCCTAAACAGTATCTTGGTAGGACTAAGTTAATAGCTTTCTATAGGTTCCTGTAGGATCCTAAACAGGATCTTGGTAGGACCAAGTTAATAGCTTTCTACAGGTTCCTGTAGGATCCTAAACAGTATCTTGGTAGGACTAAGTTAATAGCTTTCTACAGGTTCCTGTAGGATCCTAAACAGGATCTTGGTAGGACTAAGTTAATAGCTTTCTACAGGTTCTTGCAGGATCCTTAACAGGATCTTGGTAGGACTAAGTTAATAGCTTTCTACAGGTTCCTGTAGGATCCTAAACAGGATCTTGGTAGGACTAAGTTAAAAGCTTTCTACAGGTTCCTGTAGGATCCTAAACAGTATCTTGGTAGGACTAAGTCAATAGCTTTCTACAGGTTCCTGCAGGATCCTAAACAGTATCTTGGTAGGACTGAGTCAATAGCTTTCTATAGGTTCCTGTAGGATCCTAAACAGTATCTTGCTAGGACTAAGTCAATAGCTTTCTACAGGTTCCTGTAGGATCCTAAACAGTATCTTGGTAGGACTGAGTCAATAGCTTTCTATAAGTTCCTGTAGATTCCTAAACAGTATCTTGGTAGGACTAAGTTAATAGCTTTCTACAGGTTCCTGTAGGATCCTAAACAGGATCTTGGTAGGACTGAGTCAATAGCTTCCTACCGGTTCCTGTAGGATCCTAAACAGGATCTTGGTAGGACTAAGTTAATAGCTTCCTATAGGTTCCTGTAGGATCCTAAACAGTATCTTGGTAGGACTAAGTTAATAGCTTTCTACAGGTTCCTGTAGGATCCTAAACAGGATCTTGGTAGGACTGAGTCAATAGCTTTCTACAGGTTCCTGTAGGATCCTAAACAGGATCTTGGTAGGACTGAGTCAATAGCTTTCTATAGGTTCCTGTAGGATCCTAAACAGTATCTTGGTAGGACTAAGTTAATAGCTTCCTATAGGTTCCTGTAGGATCCTAAACAGTATCTTGCTAGGACTAGGTCAATAGCTTTCTACAGGTTCCTGTAGGATCCTAAACAGTATCTTGCTAGGACTAAGTCAATAGCTTTCTACAGGTTCCTGTAGGATCCTAAACAGTATCTTGCTAGGACTAGGTCAATAGCTTTCTACAGGTTCCTGTAGGATCCTAAACAGTATCTTGGTAGGACTAAGTTAATAGCTTTCTATAGGTTCCTGCAGGATCCTAAACAGTATCTTGGTAGGACTGAGTCAATAGCTTTCTATAGGTTCCTGTAGGATCCTAAACAGGATCTTGGTAGGACTAAGTTAATAGCTTTCTACAGGTTCCTGTAGGATCCTAAACAGGATCTTGGTAGGACTGAGGCAATAGCTTTCTATAGGTTCCTGTAGGATCCTAAACAGGATCTTGGTAGGACTAAGTTAATAGCTTTCTACAGGTTCCTGTAGGATCCTAAACAGTATCTTGGTAGGACCAAGTTAATAGCAGGTTTTTGTAGGATCCTAAACAGTATCTTGGTAGGACCAAGTTAATAGCTTTCTACAGGTTCCTGTAGGATCCTAAACAGTATCTTGGTAGGACTAAGTTAATAGCAGGTTCCTGTAGGATCCTAAACAGTATCTTGGTAGGACCAAGTTAATAGCTTTCTACAGGTTCCTGTAGGATCCTAAACAGTATCTTGGTAGGACCAAGTTAATAGCAGGTTCCTGTAGGATCCTAAACAGTATCTTGGTAGGACTAAGTTAATAGCTTTCTATAGGTTCCTGTAGGATCCTAAACAGTATCTTGGTAGGACTAAGTTAATAGCAGGTTCCTGTAGGATCCTAAACAGTATCTCTTAGGACTAAGTCAATAACTTCCTATAGGTTCCTGCAGGATCCTTAACAGGATCTTGGTAGGACTAAGTTAATAGCTTTCTATAGGTTCCTGTAGGATCCTAAACAGGATCTTGGTAGGACTAAGTCAATAGCTTCCTATAGGTTCCTGTAGGATCCTAAACAGGATCTTGGTACGACTAAGTCAATAATTTAGTATAAACAGGATCTTGGTAGGACTAAGTCAATAGCTTCCTATAGGTTCCTGTAGGATCCTAAACAGGATCTTGGTAGGACTAAGTCAATAACTTCCTATAGGTTCCTGTAGGATCCTAAACAGGATCTTGGTAGGACTAAGTCAATAGCTTCCTATAGGTTCCTGTAGGATCCTAAACAGGATCTTGGTAGGACTAAGTCAATAGCTTCCTATAGGTTCCTGTAGGATCCTAAACAGGATCTTGGTAGGACTAAGTCAATAGCTTCCTATAGGTTCCTGTAGGATCCTAAACAGGATCTTGGTAGGACTAAGTCAATAGCTTTCTATAGGTTCCTGTAGGATCCTAAACAGGATCTTGGTAGGACTAAGTCAATAGCTTCCTATAGGTTCCTGTAGGATCCTAAACAGTATCCTTCTAGGACTAACTCAATAGCTTCCTATAGGTTCCAGTAGGATCCTAAAAGGATCTTGGTAGGACTAACTGAATAGCTTCCTATAGGTTTCTGTTGAATCTTATACTGGATTTGGGACAAAATGTTCCAGCATCTTAGTGTTATGTTTCTGTAAGAAAATATGCCTCCTAGCTAGATTAGCTTTCAGGTTATTTTTTAGGTGGCTTTTATTTTACATAAGTAGTATTGTCTTTTTTAATGTCTTTTTTGTGTGTGTGGTATAAATAAAATCCTTGTCTTATATTAATCGTCTTGTTTTGTCTAGGATCTTAAACAAGATTTTGGACAAACTTTTCCCGGATCTTGGTAGGACTTAGCCAGTAGCATCCTATAGGTTCCTGTAGGATCTTAAACAGGTTCTTAGACAAAAATTTTCCAGGATCTTGGCAGGATGAAGAACCATGATTAACACTGAGGACTTTACAAGAATTTACAATTATTAATATTAATTTGTAGTGGTTTTGTATTGACTTATAATGTGAAGATGCATCTATTTACCACAAACAGCTGCAGAGTGAAATTCATGGCAGGCAATACTTGTCACCTTCTTGTCCTTCAGTGCGGCAACTCTGAGAGGTGATGACCTGTCTCTTAAATGTCCCTGTCCAAGTTTTCCACCAAGCCCTGATCCCCAAGAGAAAACCTCTCCCTCACCTGAAGAACAAAACAGATAGTAAGATAGTTAAAGGGCGTACATGAAGAGGATACTGTTGGTTTAGGTCAATAATGAATTAACTTATTTTTAGTGCCTTTATCCATAAATTACTCCATGAATTACATGTACTCCTGTAGAGTTCAGGGCTGTACTCTAGCAGAGCCCAGTGGTCCCTGGCGCCTAACTTTGCCCTCAGGTGACTAGAAAATCTCAGATTTTTCATACAAATCATACGCTGGGCACCCTAGATTTCACAGTTTCAGAGCACTGGGCTCCCTTCAATTTTCCTTACAGCACAGCCATGGAGTTATGAAGAAGATATCACAAAACTTTCATGAGGGAACACCAACCATGACAATTCTTTGGTGATTCTGTAGGCATAGCATGGAAATGAAAAGATGGCAAATAGTGTCAATATAGTCCCTTTAAAAGGCATTTATTTACAAATCAACAACAATATTGAAACTATGGTTGGTGTTTTACAAGCATTCTGATTTTTTTTTCAGTGTTTTACAACAAAGAAGACTGTTCATGCCCTCTAGGAAGTAAACAGGTTAGCACTGAGGGAATTTTAAATTCATATCTACATATTATTAACCTTCTACAATGAGCTGCAGCAATTCTTAACAAAATGCAATTTACTTGTTAAGGAAATGGTATGCGTCACTCCACAAGCAACTTTCCAAACGTCCTTCGATAATAATGCTTCTACGGATCTTGGAACATTCTCCTCTCCATTCTCGCCATGTCCCAGCATTCCGGTGGTACCATCACCCCACATGTATAAGTCACAAGCATCTAAGCACAAACAAACACGACTTACTACAAACTGCAACATGGATTAATAATAGGGTTCATACAGATTTTTCGATCCAAAATTCAAGACTTTTTCCAAAACATGAACTTATTTTTCCAGACTCATTAGGTTATCAAACAGGTGATCAAAAGAGACCTTAAAAATGCAGGAACAAAGCTTTTTTCATGATGCGCTGTAAACATATTGGCAAGATTGAATAAGATTCGACCAAAATGAAAAAAAAAATTCACTTTTAAAGCATTTGTTGTAGCTTTGAAAAAAACTCAAGACTATTTACCATTTTTCCTAGAATTAATCTCCATTTTCCAGACTTTTTCCGGGTCTGGAAAACTGCCGGGGAAATTTCAAGTCTTTTTCAAGAATCCAAGATTCTGTACGAACCCTGTCTTAATTATACCAGTACACTAGGCCCCATTTCCCCAACTCTTCTAAGTCCAACCAAGGGCGTACTCTGGATTTTAAGTGACAGGGGTGACTGAAAGGGGGCGAAAATCAAATCCCACAAAACTTCTTAGGGGTTCCAATTAAAAAATCCCTAGACCAAAAACTCACCCCCAAAAGATCCCATGACAAAATATTTCAAGGCCTTAAAAATTTTCCATAAAGGATTTTAAAAAATGATATAACACACATGTTATGTTGCCAGTTTGAGCTTTTGTGAGATTTGATCACTGTGTCATGCATTAGCAATAATATTAGTGGTGTAACGATTAATCGAATTCTCGATTAATCACGATTATGACTGTTTGGTTCAATTCACGATTCTTTGCTTCCAAGTTTCGATTTTGGTTCGATTTTTGCACACTTTTTCCAGGGTGTCCTCCAGAACACTTTGAATTGTGCGTTTATGATTGACAAGCAAAGATGATAGCATTTTGTGCATCATTTTGTGTTGCCCGATAAAAATGCTGTCCTTCAACCACTCCTTGAGAATTTCCAAATATGGCAAACTATGTGCGACACGCTCTTTGTCAGGTCCTCAAACATGGCGACGAACCAAGCGACTGTGAATCCTCCTGTCCCTGCTACTATTCTCAAATTGAGGGTTTAGGGTTGCATGTTGTTTACATTATGCATTATGTTATAAGAATTAAGAAACATTTACACAATCGAATCAAAATAATCGAAATCCAAAGGCAATAATCAAAATCGAATCGAACCGCAAGGAATATGAATCGTTACACCCCTAAATAATAATATGGGCCACTATAGATGTAGGAATACCTTCATTGTATGGTTTACCACCAGACCCAAACATAGACATAGGAATCTAGGAGACAAAGGAAATTGAGAATCAACCTGTTGTTAGCTTAATAAATTTTAACCTGATTTTAATTTTCACCCATAACATACACTGCATACTCTGTAAGTAGCAACATAGCTAATGTCTTGGAGAAAACCCATGACAACAGTGTAACAATTATTAAATAAACAACTTTTATCCATGTGTGATTGTGTTGAATAATAATATATAATTATTCTATTTTACACAAAGAACCTCCAACCTCGGGGCACCTTATTACTAACTTAGACGATAATTCAAAGTTGAAACAGGAGGGCGATTTTCAGTATCTAGGCTCTTGAGTTGATACTCTGCTAACAAGGCAGAAATTTTCATGTGTCATGGCCAACAGACAGGAATGGGACAGACTCATCAAATCAGTGTGGGTGCACCCGAGATAGATAGATTACACAAATTATTTTCAATTCATATACTGTATCAAGTGATAAATAGATTAGCAACAGTATTAACACACATTAACAGTGTCCTTACCTCATCAGTTCCGTGCATTGGTTTACCATCAGAGTCGTCATTTAATCCCCCACTTTCATACAAATGATCAATAGATTTCTTGTCATTAAAGCCATTGATCAGAGCCTGTAATTTGAGAAATATTTTACAACATTTGTTATCAATAATTCAAAGAAATAAACCTGTGCCATGTGTGGGATCATACAGAAATATACAGGTAAGATGCTATTTATAAAAAAATAAAGATCAAAAGTGCCATTACCTGGATTCCAACTGTCCAGACGTCGTACTGCTGTTTATCAAGACAAACAATATCTACGCTATGCAAACTTCTGCCAATCTTATAGATCACAGAGAAAGAGATGGACTGAAAAGAAAATGGAGTACAATTTTAGTTGACCCCTGGGAAATCTAAATTAGACAGCTTGTATTTGAAAGCTTGCTAAGGAAGGTGATTCAAAAACTTCAAGGATTATTTCAGACTGAATATGCTCAATCCCACAAGAAGTATATATGTACTGCAGGCATGGCTAAAGAAAATGTGAATTCTAGCTTCTCCTTTGGACAAGCGCCTCTCAGATTTCGCTTGTCTCAGGCCACTTGTTGCTTGTCTTAAATAATAAATAGTTAGAAGAAGACTTGCTTGGACTCTAGCCCACTTGCGCAGTAAGAGCATCTGCCGGTACTTGTCCTGGACTATTGGATGGAACTTTTTTTGAGCCCTGTGCTGGACTGTGCTCTAGAGCGAAGGCAACCTTAAACATTGGTGCATAATGTTTATGTTCAACATCTTGGAGTTCAAATATTTGGAGCTTTAGGCTCCCTAACAAATTTTTCTCACAGCACAGCCTTGCATTGTTTTCCTGAATTCTTCACTGATTTTTATTAAATAACTGTATTCTCATGAACCTCATTTTTAATAATTATTGAACAATGGTATTAAGATTGCAGTTAACAAATGTTACGTACATGGTCAAATTTGATTTCAGGTTTAGGTTGATTCTATATTTCCTTTGTCTCTTAGCCCTAATTATTCATGGATTAGGTTAGGAGACATAAAGGAACTTGAGAATCAACCTACCCGGTATGTTAAAAAACTTTCACCTGAATTTAATAATATTTTCACCTGTAACATATACATGTACTTTGTTCCAGATTACATCAAAAAGACCTAAATATTTACAAGGGCTGTGTCTCTTTTCCAGTGGTACAGTCACATTGCAGTTTTTTGCATTTTATACCTCTTTTTGTGGCACAGGACAACTTGCAAATCCTTTAGATACTTGACCCTTCAACAACTGAGTTATTTGTGAAGTTAAAACTGCATGGAATGAAGCAAAATCATCATTCACATTAATTTGTTGCTTGGTAGAAGAATAGAAAATTCTTTCCATATTATATAAAATTTTTTTCCTGCTCTGCAAAAAAAGAAAAGGAAGGACTAAGGAGGTTGCCATTTTTTTTTCTTTTTTCATGCTCAGTTTTCTTTTTCGCTCACCCCAACTAACTGAGAACCAGAAACAGGCTAATTTCAGAGTCTATTTAGCCATAAGACTGACCAGCATCAAATTTCTCCTAACAATATCCATACAATGTTTAAAAAATCAGAGGAAAATATTATGAGGCTTATTTAAAGAAAGGATCATCTACTAGAAAATGCTTTGATCTTTGAACAAATTCTCTTCACTAATTCTTCAAGGATATTATGTATGGAAGTCCGATTAGGCTGGAGAATTTGTATGTGGATATTACAGCTTAACATTAACCCTACCAGATTTCTCTTCTTGTTTTCTAGGTGATCCCCAGTGAAGATGTGAAAGATCTACAATCAAGTATGGGAAAGAATATAAAGTGAAATACAATGTATGCTTATTTAAAAGTAAAAGGATAACATGTCATTTTAAATTTCAGAATTTATTTCCACCTATCTTACCTCGAGATAATACAAATCTCTTGAACTGAGGTGTTCCCTAGTAATATTGTAAAGGGAAAAACCAGTTATCATTAAAGAACTAATCTCTTGAGACAAAACAAAACTGGTTAGATAAATGAGTACAATCTTTGGGTGATTATGAACACTTTCCTAATCTAGATTGAGAGTTGCTCCCTGCAATTCTTCATTGTTTTTCTTCATTGATCACTGCAGACATCTTGGGACACTTTGTGCCAACCCCAGTGGTATCCAACTTAGAGGGATCTGACTCTATGCGAGTACAGTCTCAGAGTGGGTATAAGGGTCTAACGCAGATTAGCAGTCAATGACCATTCTTTATTCACATTTAACCTTTAAAAAAGAAAATTACAAGAACAAAACTACATCCTCTCTTTATCCCTTTCACTCCCAGAGTGCTCTAATACAAATTCTCAGTATCAGTTTTTGTAGTTGTAGAATTGCCCCCAACAGTGACCATGCAAGGGGGGAAGTTGCACCCCTTCCCTACCATGCCCTGTAACTAAAAACTAATTGTATCAATAAAATGAATATAAAATAGAGATAACCAAAAATCTATTCTATCTTTGCACATGTACCATTATCTAGTGGCATTCTGCAAGGTGCCAGTACAAAAAAGGTGGCAAAGTACCAAAAAATAGCCTTTGTCACCGTACAGACCCCCCCCCCCACCCCTCAAGGGGGCGGTTGTACACAGGCTGCTCAAAAAGGAGTTCAACAGGTCTTGAAGAAAACAATTTCTAGTCCAGAAATGAGGCTATGGTAAGAAAGATTCCAACTGCTATAACATCAGTGAATCCCTTGTCAAAATCCCGCAAGGATAAGCAGAGTTGAGCAAAGATGAGCAAATACTTGTACCACAAATTTATAGATGTGCACAAATGCAAAAATACAAGGCAACGCACGCTCGATCCTGGGAAATAACAGCCATATTAATAATTAGAACCATAACTAAAGGTTACTTTGACCTTACATGACGTTTAGCCTTAAGCATGGTAGATCCTTTCGTCATCTTATAGATTGATATGACAGAGGTTTCCGGAGAGGGTTTCGAAACTGACGAAACACTTGTCTCATGATTTGCCATATTTAGCCTTCTTTATCCTAAATTCTGCAGTGCCAAGAACAACCAGGGGACCTCTATCCACCCACCATCGAAATACTGAACACGTTTCAATGTAGATCACGCGTTAGAAGGCTTCTTTTGCAATGAATCAGTGAATTCTTCTTTCTAGAACCTTTCCGCCATGTTGAATCATCGCGCAATGCAATCTGGGAAGAAAATAAGCTTCTAGAACCTAGTCCTCACTGTCCTCGTGATTACTCGTCGTGTGACTTTGCTCCTCAAGATGGCGGACTTCGCATAACTTTCTTCTTTTTGTATTTTGATCAAAATGATTTGATCTTTGCGAAGTCAGCCACGTAGCGGGATCAAACGATGGAGGCGTTTATAATCGATCCAGCTAGACTGATAAGCGATATAGTCGGTAAGTATTTTCAAAACTTTGCGTGATAAAATCATCAAGCCGTGAATAATATATATATATTCTTCACACATTATTGATAGCTTTTTGTGCGCAGATGGAATATTCGCAAAAGCACATAATGAAATGTTTAAGACTCGCAGGTTTCTCTATGTGTGATGAATCATTAACGTAAGTTTAATGGCCTGTTTACGTGGCGGTAGGTAACCCGCTTTAAGGTGGGGTAACCCATGTCACCTGTCCATGTAATCTCTCATTTTAATTTGATCACGTTTACATGATAGGTGGGGTGACCATATGAGACATTATATGGACAGGTGGTTTACCTTACTTCCTTGTAAACGGGCCCTAATAGACATCTTCATGTTAATATAAGCAAGTATTTGAATTTCGGAAATGTCAATCAGTTAAGGTGATTATGGTTAGGCTGCATAAAGAATTGATACTATAAGAAATAGCAATATTTTGCTAAATCTATTTTATCAGAAACTTGAGTTAATGCGTAAAAATTCCAGGGCAAAGATCTCTCTATAAAAAGCCTCCAGAGAATGGACAACACTCCCTTCCCCCATTCATGAATATTATCTGGCTCACTCACTCCACCAATTTTACCCCACCAAGTGTACTCAAATAAGCACCTTGATACTTTAAAAATAAATCCTACACTTCTTCTTTCAGGAAACAAAAAATATTTATTTTAATGAGGTGAAAAAGCTTATGTTTTGCACTCTATTTTTTAGTTTAATAACAGTCAACTCTTTCTTAATGGACACCTCAATAAGGAGGGGGCTGAATAGGGGGTATGCAAATCCGCCGATCTCTTATGATTTATTACCCAAATGTGTTGTTAAAGTTTTGCCCTAAATCCAAAATCCGGGCAAAAATATATTAATTACATGCAAAGTCCAAAATCCAGGCACAAAAAATGGATTAATTCGCGTTCCACTGCAATTTTATTATTGTACTGGATGGTATTAAAATCCATTTTGAATCAGATCTGGGCAAAAATATTTTCAAAATCTCAATTTGAATCCCAATCACCCCAAAAAACAGATTTTCCCAAAAATGGACACTTAGAATTGGTCCCTGTTGTTCTTTAGTCAATTTCTTTGACTCCCTATAAGATAGACACCTCCGTAAACTGGATACTTAGCGTTGGTCCTTGCCACTCTTCAGTCATTTCTTTTGACTCTCTACATGATGGACGCCTCCCTAAACCACACACCTAGAGTTGGTCCCTGCCATTCTTCAGTTATTTTCTTGACTCTCTATAAGATAGACACCTCCATGAAATAAATACTTAGTGTTGGTCCCTGCCACTCTTCAGTCATTTCCTTTGACTCTCTACATGATGAACACCTCCCTAAATGAGGCACCTAGAGTTCGTCCCTGCCATTTTTCAGTCATTTTCTTGACTCTCTATAAGATAGACACCTCCCTAAAATGGACACCTAGGATTGGTCCCTGTGGGTCTTTACTTATTGTCCTTTACTCACTATGAGGTGGATGATACTTACTATTGATCCTATCAGCGTCTAACTAAGAGAGAGTTTACTGTATTGGAGCTCTTAATTTCTTTAACCAAACATCGCATTCTTATAGAGAGCTGTGGTACTTATTTAACCCCTTACGGCCTGATATCAGCTTGAAAATTCTTCAAACACTAATTTATTTGATTATCACAGCCTTAAGTTTTAACTTAATAACAATACAGTCAGGGCTGTCCCTAAGATTTCAAGTTGGTGGGTAAATACAACAGGAAGTAGGTGTGGAATCAAACAGCTAGGGGTTTCCTTTGGTTCTATTTTTCTGCTATTTTCCTTTGAAAGTAGCCGGGGAAAATCCCCGGCCCCCGCCTCCTAATGACAGCTCTGACAGTATTTGTAACTTTTGTTTTTTTTTTGTCTATCTTTGTAGGGTACATCACTGAACTGAAAAATATTTACCAGACATCCCAGAGGGCCATCACAGATGATGAAACAACTCTTCATAAGTTCTGTGTTAAGCTTGAAACTGTTATGAGACATGAACAAAAGGGTAGGTATTGACATAGGTGGCGGAGCAAGGGGGGGCAGGAGGATCATTAGCCCCACAAACAAAATCTTGGGGGGACAGAGCTTTGTCACGTTTTGGTCCTGAAAAACACTTTTAAAGGTGTATTTGACAATACCTGGGACATAGGCAACTTCGGAGTGCATATCTTCTGCCCTCAGATGACTCAAGTACTACCTAAGAAGAGCCATGAAGTAGGACCACCTGAGCAACTGCCTACTGATGGATTGTCACAAATTGATTACAGACACACTAGACACTGTGAAGAGGCCCTGCCAGGGTAAATTCCGACAAGCGACATGGCCCAAAAAGTAGTGACAGCGCGTAAAATGAAATCGCGACAAGAGACAACCTCCCTCAGCCAAATTGTGACAGTGACGGCAGAGCTGACAATAAGCGACAAGCATCTATAAACACCGACACGAGATGTTTTAAAATTCAGATGGGCAACCTCCCTCTGTGTAGGTTGCAAACAGGTTCAGTTGCTTGTGCCAATGAACAATGCAAAGGGCACTTTGGAAAATCTGAGCAGGGGTATGCATATTGCTGAGTGAAAGATGAGCTCCCCCTTGCTTCAAAATGCTCTGCTGCCTCTACGTACTGACACTGTATTAAGACTGAAGGGGGGACTCAATGGACAGAAAGCAAAATGGGTATCTGAATTAGTAACTTTTAAAAAGAAGGTTGCTCTTTTATTGTTAGTTCTCAGGTTATCAGGCTTACTATTTACCCCTAGGTATAAAAGTTTTTCCCCCAGGTATAAAAGTTTTACCTTCAGCGCCCTGCCTAATTAAGAGAATTATTGTTAAGCCTTGTTACGGTTAAAAATTATTAGGTGGACTTCATGCTTCTTTGCAGTGTTTTATGTTGCAAAACTTTCCTGTTTCCTTCAGCTGTCTTTTGTCATAAGATGTTGGCAAACTACCTTCTCTTTCCCTACCCCCTTTCCCCTGAGTTTATCCTCTCATCCACCCCCACCTCCCATCCCCACCTATATATCTTGTTGTACGGGGCAAGCTCATGGCATAATTTCTTTCTTTAAATATTTCAGAAAGGTATTCTCTTCTTGGTGCTAGAAAAGACTACTGGAATTTTATCAGTGACTGCATTCCAAAGGATGATGGAATCAGATTTGTTCACGCTGTACCTCAGGTAAACATTTCTGTTTGTTTAATATATCAAAGCAGGTTACTCATGTTTTTATTCTGGTTACTTGTAAAATGTTGACAGTAAAATGCAGATTTTCCTGTCTGTTATTTCCTCCCCTGATTATTTTTAACCAAAGGGGTCTTTCAAGCTGTGGCCAAGCACTGTAGTCTTATCCCAGTTTAAAAAACCTCCAGCAGGGCAGCAGATAATGAACGGTCATTGGACAAAAATCTGCTAGTGTCCCAAGAAGTCCCACCTGTGTTCTGTATTCAGACATTATGTCCGGAGAATCTTTTTAATCTTAAATCATTTTACGATAGCTAAAGGAAAAATAAAAAACTACCTTGAGTAAATCGTACTTTTTGTTAAGACAATCTCAAACCCATGAAACATCATTTAGTGTGGTATGTCCTCTATTTTACCAGGTATCAAGTTCAACCACTTTTTGGTGATGTCCAACCAAAATTTTGTTTTGTCTGACCAAGATGGTGTCTTAGTAGGACATTTGTCCTTTCTAAAGAAAAAAATTATTTGCAGCCATTTCCAGGCTCCCGGCAGGTTTTAAAAAAGTGAGATTCCAAGCTGTATTTATATGCCTGTGCTAGCTGGAGAAAGAAAGGGTATGCAGATCAGCAGATCGGCATTAGAGGTGAAGGAGCAAAGGGATGGCATAGTGGTGAGAGTGCTCGCTTCCCACCAATGTGGCGGAGTTCAAATCAACGCCATACGTGGGTTGAGTTTGTTGTTGGTTTTCTCCTTTGCTCCGAGAGGTTTTTCTGTGGGTACTCCGGTTTTCCCCTCTCCTCAAAACCAACATTTCCAAATTCTAATTCGACCAGGAACGAAGAGCCACTATGTGGATGTGGTACCTCCAGATCATTATTTATTTATTTATTTATTTAGAGGTGAAGAGCAGGGCTGTGCTATAGTAGCACCTGGTTATCCCCTTGGGAGACTACTACACTGTAAGATAATCTTTGGCCTTGTCCACACATATCTGGATATTTTTGAAAATGAAGAGTATTTTCTGCTTTGAAAAAAGTCATGTCCACACATACAAAAAGGGTAAAACAATGGAAATCAATAGGATCCACTAGAGAGCATGTGTGTTGTGACATATGTCACCTTTTTGGGTACCTGAAAATGCCATTTACTTGTGGACAATGGGCTAAAACAGAGGAAAGCAATCCTTGTTTTCAAAAATACATGTATCTGGATTTGTGTGTAAGGGGTCTTAGTTTTATCACAAAACTTTAGTGTCATCTTCCTGGATTTTATTGTTTTGAGTTTTTGTTTAAACTCAGCTTGAACCAAACTTGTCCAGAATTAATTTTTTTGTAAAGCAATACTGTACAAGCAACAACTAGGTCCTGCTGAAGAGGTTTCACTTGGTTATTTCTGTTGAGGATGGAGTTACTTCCATGGTACATTACCCCTTATAACTTCTGTACTTTTTGTAACGCTGTTTCCTGTGTTATGATCTCTAGGTTAAAACACCCCAAGGTAAAGGCAGGGCATTTATTCGCTATTCACTAGTAAAAAGATCACTGGCAGATGCAATCCAGAGATGCTTGGTAATGAGAAAACATTTGAGGTAGGTGTACTGCTGCTTATGTTTTAAAGTGATTTATGTTCTCCTTTTTCCTTGATTGCCCCATCTCCTTCAAGAAAAAATTCTCTCAGCAGGTCTTGAAATAATGGATGGTCAGTAGTCAATGTCCGGTCAAAAGTAGGTTCTGTCCAGTCAAATCCTTGGATGACCAGACACTTTGCCCGGTAGTTTATGCGTCTAATGGAAATTATTTGGGAACTGCTGATTTTAGATAAGGTTGGACATAATTGCTATTCATGAAGAAACAAAAGGGGGAAAGAAAGATATTACCAGATCAAGAATTTTGTCAATTAAATGATTCATAATAGTGATTTTTTAATTTCTGGATGTTGCAAATTATTGCGTTGTCATCCATCAAGTCATTGCGAATTCAGGAGTAGCATGTGTAGCGGTACGCCAATTATTCTTATAGTCCGCTTGGATTTTTCCATGAAGTGTGATAATCCTAGATGATTTTGGAAGGTAATGAATTGAAACTGGCAGCAAATAAGAAGAACTAAAGAATAGAAGAATATATCTGAAGAAACAGTTGGCATTCACAAGTCAACATTATAAGTGCTTTTATTTTCAATTTAGCCTAATGCTGCATTTTTCCCAGAGGGGCCGCCGTATCGTGTTTTCCATACTTTCTGCTTTTAATGCAACGTTTCATAAACAAAATGAGCTTAGTTACATGTAATATACTTGTTTGATTCTCAGGCATGCGTGGGGATGGAGAGGATAGGAGGGTCTTTTATTAGAGATAATTAGATATTTATCTGGCTAAAAATGGGTAATGTTCGAACAAAAATAGGTTTGACTGGGCAACTTGACCAGTGCTAGCTGTAAACTTTTTTTAAGCCCTGTCATGGAATTCAGAAATGAATAATACGTACTAAAAAATATATCCATTCTTTTTTTGTCTTATTCTCCTTAGCCTTGAAGTCAAATATAAATTTTATTTTCTGAAACTGGCCTAATCTTATTTTTCTTTGTTTTATGATCATACATCATCAGACAGAAAATAAAGGATAACTTTTACTGTGTGCCAAATTCCACTGTCACACTCTGTTTGCTTTATATTTCAGTTCATGTTATGGAGCTGAAGCAATTCTCTGCCATCCATCGCTGTCAACAGCACTGATTAACAAGCTGTATGATTTGAATGACATTGAGTTTGATTTGCCATGTGCTGGACATGAGCTGGATATTTCATGGCCAGCATTTTCAAGGTGATTGCAATTCAGGAAATTTATGCACTAAACCTTTAGTTATATCTTTAAAACTTGCACCACTTATTTCAAAAACACAAGTTTCCTTCTTTCTCTGGGTTACTCTGAGGTTAATTTATAACTCCAAGTTGAAGTTTTGACTAGTTTAACTGGCTCTGTCAAGTAAAATCAAGAGTCCACTTTTAATATTAACCTCTGTTTTCTTACTTTTACTGAAAAACGCGAGGTTACAAGCCAAAATGTTGATTTAACTTCAGAATTATCTCAAAAAAGACAACAAAAAAATTGTGGTTCACCTTCAGTTTACAATTAAGTGATTTAAATAAATATTTTGCATGGTAGAGAAATTCAAGTAAAGTGTCTTCATGCTGAATAACAAGCCAGTTAATAATCATGCCTAGTGCTTAACCCTTCACTCCCAAAGAGGGCCAAGAGTTAAAACGCAACAATATTTCCAAATTTCATTTGTAAAATGCTGAAAAATAAATAGTACCATGTGAAAGTACTGCTGAAGAGGTTTCATTTGAATGGTAACACCATAGGATTTCATCCACAGACTCAAAAGTTAGAAAAACATACTATATAAATAGTACCATGTAAAAGTACTGCTGAAGAGGTTTCATTTGAATAGTGAAACCATGGGACCACAGACTTAAAAGTTAGAAAAACATACTAAATAAATAGTAGAACTGTACCATGTGAAAGTACTGCTGAAGAGGTTATCTTTGAATTCACAGACCCAAAAGCTAGAACCACCTTCCAGACGACTCCATCATTCACTTTGGGAGAGAAAGAGTTTACAGAACATGCCTTTTTTATTAATTGCACAATGGTCATACATGGTAATGGATGAACTCCTAGGCTATGTTGTGAGTCCTTGAATAACAAGGAAAAATAGATTTACAACTGTTTAGTACAATGCATCCCTCTCTCCAAAGGCAAAGTCCAATTACCATATGGCCGTTTCATGTTTTTTCCTGCGCCAAATGCTGTAGACTGTCACTAATATTGTTTATTTATTGCTACTTTTTTCTCTCTAATTTTTCAGGAGATCTTTTGATGAAAGTCAAGGTTCAGTGTCCGGCAGAAGGAGCAGCATCAGTAGTCTTACTAGCGTTGATTTAAGGGTAAAAAGTACTTCATTTTTATAAACAAATAATGGATGAGGTGTTTTTCAAGAACAACAGAAGTGTTGTTGGTTTCAGTTGATAACACTTACCGACGCCTTGATTATTCGGGGTATCACGAAAACCGAATTTAATATATCTTTTATTAGTAAAATCCAACTAGTGGTCTATTATCAATGCTGCGTTCTGATTGGTTGAGCTACTCTACCTATATGACCCCTTGATTATTTTGGCGGGGATTAAGTCTGGCTTTTACCTAAAATTTTTTTTTATTCTCGAATCTTTTGACCAACTAGTTATGTTTTATTAAACAATTACTCCTCTCGCCCTCATGGGCTGGTTTGAAATAATTGTTAATTATACATTGGTTTTAATACAAACACACTGTCGCAAGGAGCACAGTTTGACATTGCTCTTGGACATCATGTAATACAAGAGAAACCAACAGACTAGACGGTTATCATCTAGCAGATAACAAACCTTAAAAACTAATCTGTAGGTTGTGCTGATTTCCAAAATTTGTGGTTGTTGTTGTTGTTGCAGAATGAGAGGCCAGATCCCTTGGTTGGCCTATCTTCAGAAGTCGCTTCACTGAAAAGCATTTTTATGGCGGAAAATTCTCATGAACTTGCAGATAACGTAGAGAGTGATTCCAATGATACTCACAACACTGATTCAATGTCTGCAGAGCCTCCCACCATCACTGGAATGACATTAGAAATCTCTCATCTCCACCAGGCGATTTTGAAATGGAAGTCGGAGCAAGATTCGCAATTAAGTAAGGCTCACAATGAGGCCAAAAAAGCGCAAGATGAAAGAAAGTTCCTAAGTCAAGAATACGAACTGAAAAATAAGCAACTAAATGAAAAATATAGCACTTTGATGAAAGGTATGACTGAAGATGCGCATACAAAAGTCCAGGAGTTGTCTTCTAAGCTAAGCAAAGCTGAGATAGCATTAAGTGAAAGAGATAGGGAAATAGAGATGCTTAAAGAAGAAGTAAAGGTCTCGATAGTTTCGTCACACGAAGCTCAAAGGTCAGCCATTGAACTTGAAAGACAACTAACGACGTCTGAAAGAAAGCAGACTGAACTATCGTCTGCGTGTGAACAGTTCAAAGAGCGATTAAAGCACAAGGAAGAAATAACTTTGGAATTAGAAACAAAGCTTAAAGAACTTAAAGAAAAGTGTTATAAGTTTGAATCGTCAAAAGTGGAATCCAACAACAAAGTGGCGGAGTTGGAAGGAGAATTGAAAGCGAAAGCGGTCGTTTTGGAACGAGTTCAGGAGTCGTTTGAAAAGTTGAATGGAATGGTGTTCGGTTCATTCGAAGAGTTGGAGACCGAGTTGAAGACTCGATTGGTGGAAAGGGAAAGGGGACTAGAAAATCAAAGTGCGGAGAACAGAAGACTTGAAACAAATATTGTGGAAATTCAGCAGCAAAATAGAGAGTTAAATAATCAACTTGCGGATGCAAAAGCAAAGGCTGAGGAAATGGAAAATTCCAACAATGAATTGCAAACCGTTGTTGAAGATTTAAAGCTTCAGCTTAGTTCACAACCGCAAAAAGAAGAGAGATTTTTGTCAGAACTGAACGAAGTCTTGCAAACTCATGAAGGTACAGACAGTAATGAACAGAACGGACATGCAGGTGAACAAAATGATTTTGAAGATCAGACAGATGGGCACGGAGCAAAAGATTTTAGGAAAGGAGTTTTGAAGGTGAGATAAAAGAAAATCATGTCAACGCATTCGGAAAAAAACGCATGAAGATTGCGTCTTTTCAAACAAACCTGCGACTGGCTTTACTTATCCAGCCAGTTTACAGGCACTCCACTCAACTTATTGGAAACAAATAATTCAAATATAACATAACAGGATCAAAAACCGCAACTGGCAAGGCAGGAGGCAACCAGTTAGCTGTTTACAAGAGTGGACGAGGATTTGAACTCGGGACAATCATCAACAAATCCAGCGGGTGCTCAGGGTGGGGTCCGGTCGTTTCGCTACAAGTCGATTCGCAGCGAAGTTGTAAAGTCGTTTCGCTGCATCATGAAGTTGTCTGTTGATTTGCTGCAAAACATTTTTCGTTTTGCTGCAGACGAGAGTAAATTCCCATCATAATAAAAGCTAAGTCTCTTCATACTTTGAGTTTATGTTGTTGATATTTTCGTGAAATCCTTCCAAAATCTTTTTTCTTCCCGTAGTTGGAGACTTGTAGCGAAAAGACTTTGTACCGAAACGACCGGTAATCGCCAGAGTGGGACTTGAACCGGGCACCTCCGGCGCCTTTGTTACTCGGCCACACTGCCTCCTGCTAGGATAAATGAAGTTGTATGATGGTGCAAATTTCTAAAGGGTGGCTTAAGTTGAAATACACGAAAGAAAAAAACACTCCAAAATTTTTTTTCATTTACCCTTTCCCTCTTAGAGTGAGTGGTGGAGTCGCGTATGCCGTGGTTCTAACTTTTGAGTGTGTGCGCCAAAGACCAAATGTTCCCCTTTGGTTAGTAACTCCTAAGGTAGATAAGCCAGAGCGAAAATTGGAACGAAATCCCAGCTTGAGAGGCTAATCAAATGAAAGTACCACGGCTTAAGAAAATTCAAGTGAATGGTCGCACCACAAGGTTTTGTCTTCAAAAAAGGAAGTTAGAAATTCTTCTTCTGCCTCCTTGACTAGTTGTGGGAAGAAACCTTCAGAGAATGAAATGCTTTGTGAATTTCTTAGTTCTTCTGTAGTTATCTGCAATGCGCCCCTTTGGTTGTAGAGTTAGAAAAGAACTGCTAACGGCGTGCTGTTGAACACGTGTCGTTTCTTTTCAGCAAGTCACGCATCTTGTATCAGAAATGTCCTCCCTTCGACATATGCTGCACGAAAAAAGCGCTCAGAAGGAACAACTCGAGGAACACGTAGCAGAGCTGCAGGGTAGCATCGAAAGGAAAACATGCCAAATCAGATGGTACGTAGAAAAATGTAATATGAGCTCTTAATTGACACTTTAAAGGGGCTTAGTTCATCCTGCCAGCGGAGTCTTTCGATACAAACTCTTTTCGATACAAGTCGCTTCGATACAAGTTAATTCCTTCGAGGTGTAAATAGTTTCACGTACTTGGCTTAAAGAACGAAGATTATTCGCGCAACATCTTTTCCTTGTTCAATTGCAAACTTTACTTGACGTGATCGAATTTTTTGTGCAATTTCACTGCTTGAGTTTGTATCGAAACGCAAAAAACGCTCCATAAACTGTACTAGATCCACGATTTGACGGTCGTGGCATGCAGTTAAGAGACACTCACTCACTCACTCCCAGGGCTCCCTTCAACTCGTCCCCCTGAGCGTTCTCGTCCTCGTCCTCTCTCTCCGGAGGACGAGAAGGGGAGAGCCCTGGGAACGAGGTTGCACGCGCAAGTGATGTGAGTTTTTTTCCGAGTGTTTTTTTTAGCTTTAAAATAAGAAAAAAGTCCATAGGGCAAATGCGACGGCTTAACGCGTACGCTGCAAAATGTTTTAAACCTTCCTTTAAATTATTACCAATATGCTGTTCATTGACTAAACGTTTAAAAAGTGTACTAATAAAGAAAGTTCTAAGTGTCTCAGAACTAAAATTGGTGTAGCCTCCCATAAGGAACGAGTAACGAAGAACGTTGGCGTGGGAGGTTAAAACTGGTGTTACAGTCGGCGCCATTTGGGAGCTTAAGTAACGACGACGACAAGGAGAACGGCAAAAAAACAAAACAGCAAAACAACAACTTTGCACGTGCATCACACTTTTTTGTACATTCCTTTGCCATCGTTGCACGACTACGAAGTGAAATTTCTTAATATCGCGTTTCAGCAGAACGTGAACAGAAGACAACAATTTTCTTTTCTTTTCTTTTTCTAAAGTTAGGTACAGACTTTTAGAACTCAACTCCAGAAACATTCGCTAACATTTATAAAATTGAACGAGATGAAACAAGAGCGATGTAGTTTTAAACAGCAACGATGCGCTTTTATAGTCAGATTTTTGCCGCCGTTGCTGCGGGTGGATTCATTTGCAACATACTCGTAGAGCTGTCGCATTTGCCGGCTGGATTTTTTTTATTGTTTTTAAGCCTAAAAACAGTAAAAAAATTCCAGTGGGCTTATGCGACAGTTATACGCGTATGTTGCAAATGAATCCACCCTACGTAGTGGTGAATGAAATTTTGCTAACTAAATCAAGAAACGCCACAGACGTTTGAATGCGGAGAAATTTGGCACAGTCATCGACTCCTGTGCTTTTCCCGTGCCAAGGACGTACACTCGTGGCACGTGCGAGACAGTCCCCGTGCAGAATGTAACCAATCACAAACAGATGTCCTTCTCACTGTACAAACTTGCGCTATTTGATTAAACCAATCAGAGCTTAGCTTTTGTCTTTCCTGTTCACCTGCTTCGAGTGTGCGTATTCATGAGTTTTTCACATTCAAAAAATTCTTTTTTTGTTTGGTAATGTAATTTTCAACACAGGTGTAAGTTACGTGGTAAATTGTAAGAAAAAAGAAAAAACACTATAACGCATTCTCTGAAGTCGTCGTTTATCCGGAAAGTGTCACTTGATTTGGTTCGGTCGATTTTTTGGAGACTTAATTCGCACTCCGTGCTTCTTAACACTTCTCGCTAAAATGACGCGGAATTTTCCACAAGCATCGTGCGCTCGTGCCACGTCGTGTTTTGCAAATCTTTTTTTTGGAATCATCATGCAAATAATGCCGAAGGCATTTAACTGATTTTGAGTTGAATATGTTTGCAGTCTGAACGAAGAAGTTGACAGCTCTAGGAAAAGAATCGAGTTCATCAATGAAGAAAAGGAACTCCTTGAAATGGTAATGTACAGATCAATTAAGGTGTCTGGGAAACTGCCCACCTACCCCTCCCCTAAGCTAACATTTTGCCGTAAATAAGAAGGAAGTGTTAATGTTAGCTTAAGGGAGGGGTAGGTGGGCAGTTTCTCAAAAACCTAAATTAATCCCAGACCGCTACTCTGTTTACTCTGGTAACCCTTTTAACTTCCAAGAGTGATCAACTTGAATTTGCTCTTAACGATATCAATACGTCATCAAGAGAAAAGATTATGAGAATTTATTAAAATAATCCCCCAAGGGAAAGCGGTTTGATCTTTTATTATATTAACACCCGTGAAATACCAGGTGAGCTTTCGCGCGAAAACATGATATCTTCACATATGAAATCCCTTGTGAAAAGATCACCGTTGCTATGGCGCATAATAAATCGCGCCTTTCACAGCAAAAAGCTATTAAAGTGAAATGGTTTGGTACTTCAGTGGTGTTTATATAATAAATAGAACATTACATGGTCGCTTGGAGATACGAAATTTCTCTTCTCGTGTTGAAAACTATTTCACTCGTTCGCGCGCCAACCGAAGAGAAATTTCGTATCTCCGCGCGGGCATGTAATATCCTCTATTTACCAAATTCTCTCAACCAGTTTCTTAAGGAAATGCAGGGAGAGTTTGTATGTCGATATCGGTTTAAAAGGGTTAAATAACAGACTGTCAAACCAGTAATATGGCCCGAGCTTGATTACCGCGGCAGGATTAGCTCAGTCGGTCGAGCGCTTGACTGCGGAGCGGAAGGTCGTGGGTTCAATTCCCGGGACCGGACCAACACTCAGGGTCTTAAAAATGACTGAGAAATGCGGAGGTGCTGCCTTTGCCCTGCAAATGGCTAGACTTTCGCGTGGCTCGGATGATTACGTAAAAATGGCGGTCCAAAATATAGTGTCCCAATTGGTGCTTTCGTGCTAAATACATTGACACTCAAATAAAGTGCGCTTTTTACCGGCCGGACCAACACTCAGGATGTTAAACTTATTGAAAAGGATGTGCGTCATTTGCCCTGATATCTGCAAATGGTTAAATAATCTGGTCTTCTTCGATAAGGAAGGGAAAATCGTAGACCCTGTCTTACAGCTCTTTTACTATTCTTCGTTGGAACGTTAAAGAACCCAGACTGCTCTTCGAAATGAGTAGAGGACCTTCGTCACTAATTATTATTTTTTTGTTTAATCTCTACACGTTTTCATCGTTGAAGGAAAAAGTAGAGACAGATAGCAAAATAACTGCACTGAAGGAGTCTGAGCTGTCTCTAAACTCCAACATCTCTTTGATTGTGGAAGAGAAGTGCAAAGCTCTCAATGAACTGACGCTGTTAAAGAGCCGCAAAGCAGATGAAGAGAAACTCCGACTGAGTGCTCAAGAAGAGCTGGCGGCTCTGAAAGAACAGCTTGAGGAGACTGTAGAGTCAAAATACGAATTAGAAAAAGAATTAGCGAGCATCACACAAACGCTTCAGACCATGGATAGTGAGAAACAGTTCTTGGACAGTCAAGTAAGAACGTTAGAAGAAAAAATGTTGGCTTGTCAAGACGAACGAATCGGTCTGGAGGATGAGTTGGATGTTGCTAGGCAACAGCTGGAGGCGGCCAACGAGGCAAGGATACGCGCGGAGCAAGGCCAGGTCAAGGCGCAGGAACAGCTGGAAAGCCTGCGGTGCATGATGGACCAGGAGATTGCCGCGCTCAAATTTCAGCTTAGTTCAGAGACAATGAAGTATGAAACAGAACTCAAGGTGAGAAAATAACGAGATTAAGTATCGCCCAATTTTCACTGCAAATTTCAGCTTTTCGTATGATGGTTCCCTAACGAAAAATGTCGGTTTGCTTTCTTTAAATACTGAATATTATGTCAGAAGTTGTGAACATCATAAATACCCTTGCCGCTGAATTTCCTTGTTTGTGTTATTATACCATAATTAGTCAATCCCCTACTTACTCTTCCCCACCCCCACATAGTTAAACGACCAAATTGTCTTTCGAATACAAGTACAAGACGCTGATCGAGGTGCCGTGCAAGTTACAGACGGTCATTGTTTTATTCCAAAACAAGAAATAAAGTTCCGTAACTGTAGTTTATGTCTTTCCCATTCTTTTTATTACTTGATACGCCGTCCCTCGAGCATGTCAAAAATAATGCCTTGCCCCTCTTCCCTCCCCCCGGGGGAGGCGAGAACAGAGGATTGCGTTAATAGGCTACTTGCACGATGACGTCATTTTACTATTACGACCAGAATCCTTCAGGGGTTTGCTTTGACGAGTAAGTTGAACTCCACTGAGGCTGGTGCTGTGGAATGGTTGAAATGAACATTATTTTCAAGATTTTAACGAACGAGCTTTTACATTTTAGTTACATTTTGATTTTGTTTGCAGAGTTTATCAGATCAGATCCAGGAGTACAACAGCGTTAAAGAACGCCTTACCGAGCAGCAAGAGGTGATTGTGGACCTGGAGTCGAAACTCAAAGAACGAAACGACACTCTCCAACATGACAAACATAAATACGTGTCAGAAATAAAACACCTTCGAAACGAGGTCAGTTCAGTGATCAGATACGTTCCCCATGTAGTGCTACCCCTATCCACCAGGTGAATCATTATACGGTCCCCACCTACCCCTCCCCTAAGCCAACATTAACACTTACTTCTCACTGAGGGCAAAATGTTGGCTTAAGGGAGGGGTGGGTGGGCAGTGTCCCAGAAATGCATAATGATATGTCCGCTCGAGTCCCAATGTCTGTAGCCTTTTCCAGGCCCCGAGATAGTAGCAGGGTTCGTACAGAGTCTTGAATTCTTAAAAAAGTCTTGAAATTTGCTTAGCAATTTTCCAGACCTGGAAACAGTCCGGAAAATAGAGGTAAAGTCTTGAAAAATGGTAAAAAGTCTTGAGTTTTTTTTTTCTTTTTTTAAGCCACAGCAAGTGCTTTATGAGTGGAAGTTTTGGGTTTTGGTGGAATCTTATTCAATCTTACCCGTACGTTTGCAACTCATCATGAAAAAACCTTTGTTCCTGTGTTTTTTAAGGTCTCTATAACCTTGAGTCTGGAAAAGAAACTATGTTTAGAAAAAACACTGGAAAAAGTCATGAATTTTGCATCCAAAAACTGTACGAACCTTGTAGTAGGAAAAGCGGATCGAGAAATGTTGCGCGAAAACCGTGTAGAATTGGGAAAGAGAGAGTACTAGTACTAGTAATAGCCTCATATGTTTTTGTCTTCCCGCAATTTTTTGCCAGCTCACTTTTTCACTGCTCTCCCACTTTCTTCGCTCGTCTGCACTGACCGAGAGCCTGACACAGGCTAGTCTGTTTTTAAATCATCGTGGAAAAATTGCGAGTACAGATCATGTCCAGACGCGTTGTGGACGACTTTTGTTAGAGCGATCATTGTAAACGGTCCCCCAGGGTTAACCTGATTCTAGAGAAAAATAATGTGGTGTTTGTGTGTGTGGACATCCTTGGACACGTAAGTTTTAGCCTGTTCCTTGACTTTTTAACTGCCCTTTTTGGATGAGTCCACGGTCGGGAGGAAAGCGTGACATTTCTCGATCCGTTTTCGCGACTTCGCTGTCGGTACCCTCGCCGTCGTAGTTGCTTAAGCTCCCTAATATATGCCGTGGTGGAGGGCGTACAGAGCCTGCGTGTTTTTCTTATAGATGGAACTAACGTGAAATCTGATCGTGAGCCTTATTTTTCTTCCTTCAAAAACACCATAGGTCCAGCAGTTTAAAAGTGGATCCGACGAAAACAAGCTCAGGATTCGTGCGCTTGAGAACGAACTGTTGTTGGCATCGAAGCAGCTGGAGGAAGAGCGATCAAGACAAAGGGAAATGAAGAGAAAAGTTGATGAATTTGAGGAAGCAAAAGGATTGAAAGACCAAGAATACGAAAGCAAAATCAAGGCGGTTAAAGGGGACGTGGAAGAGTTGAAAAGCAGGCTTGTCGAGGTTACAAAGTATGAGATCATTTTATTCTTTCTTGTAAATTACTTTTATCAGTGCTGCAAGTGCTCGTTTCCTTGTTAAATGGGAGGTATCAACCTCGTTCCCAGGTCTCTCTGATGTAGGCCTCGATTTCCAGCCGCGGTTTGGGAAATGAACCTGCGCTACCTCGTTCCCAGGGTCTTGTCTTACTTGTCCCCCTGGACCGAGAGAGGGGACGAGTAGGAGAGGACGCTGGGAACGAATTTGGAGCCTGTTCTCCTCCGCTGGAAAGACGGCGAATAATTTACCATTTTCAATTTCATCCAATCTCCTTTCGGGGAGGAATAAAGTCCGGACTCAACAGAGCGGCGAAAGTCGACGGAGCCCAATCCTGCTGGCAAAGGGAAGAAGATCCAAACGAATGAAATTTTGAATATGTTATAGTGTTAAAAGATTTCTAAATTAGTTGTGTCTGACAAAAATTTCTTTTTGAAGAGAAAAAGCGGAGTTGTGGCAGAAAGCAGACGCTATGGAGCATGAAATCAAAGTTAAAGCTGATGACAGATGGATGGATGATAGTGAGGCGTCGCACTGCCTCGGTTGTCATGCTGAGTTTACCTTCCTCTTAAGAAAGGTTTGTTTTGTAAAGAACTGTAGTAGAGCAAGTCAAAACTAAGGGACCAACTTCACCTTAAATTCCAAAGCTACACATGCGAGAACACTATCCTTGTACTGCTTGCGTTCTCATCACTTCTTCAGTTTACGTAAGGATAAATTTCACACACATGAGATCATAGTTATGATGAGATCAAAGAAACTGCGAGTGACGTGCTGTATATGTAACTTTGTCGAAAATGAAAACAAAAAAAATTGATTTTGGCTCGCAGATTTTCCATATTGGCAAGGGCTAGGGCGAGGTCGAGACTGGGTGGGGCTGGGTGAGGGTATGGAACTGTTCAGACAGTTGCCTTTATGGGTCAAATGTCCCCAAAACATTCCCATCGGCAGTGCACGTTACGCGTTTGGTTAGGGTTAACCCATGTTTTTAGGGTTTGGGAATGGGGATTGTTCCTCACTGTGACAGCATCATTGTTGCCAGAACCTTTTCAAATGATATCGGAGTGCACGTTAGCGTTTGGTAACTGTTTTTCGTGTTGTTCCTCCTTAGCATCATTGTAGAATGTGTGGCCGCATCTTCTGTTACAATTGCTCTGACAACTGGATTCAAACTCCACACAGCAGGTAACTGGATCGGTAGACTTGGTTAAGTTCCACTTTTGATCAGCGGGAACCGTAACAATAATGGTCTAATAATAATCCAATATCGGTCCTATATTAAAAATGACACTGTGTAAGTCATACATGACATTGCAACATTGACAAAAAGAAGGCTTGAAACCCAGCTCACTGACGTTAGAAAATAAAGTATGTAATACCGAGCTGGAATCGAACGTATCGAGTATTTTGAAAAAAGAAAAGGCTTATTTCGATCTAATGGCAATTGTAACTTGAGTTAGAGGCTTATGGACGGTGGTCGTAGGTAATCAGTATAGATTACAAAGCTAACTCTGGTGCAAAAGGCGAGCGAAGTGAAACGATCCAAAAACCTTACTTTATGGGCGCACAATCGTGTTAAGTAATAGGCGAATCTCTGCTGACGTCATTGTTTACATTTTTGCTCATCACGCGGGACGACGTAGTCAGCCAGCGTCATAAATTCGGTAGCGCATTCCTTTCGTATTTTTCTTGGGAGTCAAGCATTGCCTTGCTTTTTTAACTTTCCCGTATCCCGTGCCCCTCCCGAAAAATTGTGTGATTTTTATTGGCTGCAACGTCGAAGTACGCGCAAGTCAGGTTGGATTGCAAAAGCAGAAAAAAGATACTGCGTCAGCAAATGGGGGAAAAGTAAGTTTACTGTGTAGAGGAGGACAAAGTCAGGGCTGTGCTCTAAGTTACGGCGCCCGGTCGCCTGAGGCGACTAAGACGTGGCCTCTGGCGACTGAAAATATTGTCCAGGTCACCCAGCCGGGCGACATGCTCGTCTTGGTTTCTTGATTTAAAGTAAAAGAGATAGAATTTAGTACTTGCCACTTCGTAGCTCAGTCAGATAAAGGCTTTTAATCGGCCTTTGAATGAGTTTAATTGTTTTAAATTGCCAAGTAGTAGAATGAGTTGACATTTTTGCTAACCCGGTTTTCAAAAATCCAGTTATATTTATTTATTTATTTGTTTATTTGTTTTTGATTTAATTGGTTTTCAGGAAACTCCGTCGAGTGTGCCGTCAGTGTTTTAGCTTCGAGCAGAGACTTAAAGTCAAGCATGCGGGAGTGTCGCAGTGGATAGAAGACGACGCCAGATCAGATACCAGTGACCGGCTGTCAGACCGGAGAGTGAGCTTTCTAAGTGACACAGGAGGACTGGACGCTGATGAAGGACCCAGTACCACACAGCCTGGTAGGATTATATACTGAAATAAGGCTTGGCTTGTCCCCAGGTGCTGCTGCCAAAGCGAAGGAAAACAGGGCGCGGGGGCATCATGAAAGGAATGCAAGAAGCTTGCGTCCACTTATAAGGAGCTTAACCAACCGCACGTCAACTGGAATTGAGGCCCTTGCACTTCCGGTTGACGTGCGTCGCTCAAAAACGTTTTTGCGTAAGCTTCCAATGCGATTTGAACCGCATAAGGTCAAGGAGAGATCCCTGTGGGCGAGACAGTTTCTAACGGCACGTTATAATTATGCTCTCAAACTTTCTTGTTGCCTTTTTGGTCACAAGCTGATTGCAGCGTGTTTGATTTTGATAGTCTAACATGCTGCAATCGTGTTGTCTCCGCCATGGTCCTCACGTTCCAGCAACCGATGATCGTCTTTCGCTTGGGGGCTACTATGGGCCTGTCGGCCTTTGGGCTTCCGGCTGGCTTTGACCCAAAAGCGTCATTGCAGCCCCAGCAGCAACACCCCCAGTCAGTGCTGTCTCATTATCAACGCTTCTGGTTTCTGTAACAGTTAGTGTTTTTTATGGAGCAGGGTCATAAGCCTTACGCCCAACCCCCAACCTGGAGGACCAGAGGGTCACTCTTTTTCTTGTCATTCAACGATAACGGTGCTAACTTTTCTGGTGAAAAAAAGTACAATAAAAGAATTCCGGGGTGTCTATTTTTTGAAATTACACCAAAAAACTTTCAATCAGATCTCGTACTCTAGTCGTTCTCGTACTCGAATCTAAAGGTCTCTATTCTGTATCAATGATGGTCACCCTTTAGGTCCCAGTACCTCGCGCAGCAGTCACCCGGATCCTCCCCAGTCTTCCTCTACACCTGTTAAACCCAGCATGAACAACACGGGCGAGAACGAAATCGGCGACAGCGAAACAGACCATACTGGAGTGAAAGAAAATTCTCTGAATTCGCCCAACACCGCCAAGAATGTGACAGATAGCAAGAACTCAGACGAAGAAAGTGATCGATCCTCGCCTGAAGTAGAGCAAAGGGAGGAATGCGAGGAGTATGAAATTGTGGACACGTCCAACGGCGAATATGCATGCGAGCAGCCTGGAGCCCAGATTGTGCTGAGCGAGTCGGACAGCAGGGAGGAGTTGGTCATACCTTCGGTTAATGAGGAACCCGGCGCGTTTTGGCATGCAACTGTCAGCCCCGGAAAACGTCACCTGATTCAGGTGATGGTTGGTACTCCAAGGGCGTCGTTGTCTTGGAAGTTTTCGACAGAAAAAAAGGTAAAAACATGCGTAGCTCATTGGTCATTTTTAGGACTGGTGTCGTGTCGAATTGCACCATGGAACTATTTTGAAGACGTTGCCTTTGTTTTATTGGCTATCACGACGTTGCAAAGGACACTGGGTCCAAATTCGACCCCCGAAACAGTCCCATAATGCAATTCGAAACAACACCGACCCAGTCTATTTCGTGTGACAGGTGCCTGGTTCCGTTAGCGTGGGGCTGCGGATTTACAAGCCATGGGGGTGTGAATTTTAAAATTAGTTTGTGTAATCAAATGGTGACGAGGGAACGGGAAATTAGTTGGATTTGGACAAAACGCGCGTGAAATTATTCCCTAATTTCACGAGTCTACCATTTGATTACCTATTAATATCATGGCCTGGGTGACGAATTACGTAAGCAATTGTGAATTTTTGACATGTTTATCCTGGATCATATCGATCGAGAACTCCACTCTCTCAAATGTTTAGACCTTAAATTTGGCTTAAGTTCAGAATTTTCAAAATTTTTCGACAGAATACCTGTTAGAATCCTTCTTGATGTGTTCTTTCGTGTGTTCAGGTTTTCTAAAGCGTCTTTTTGTGCCCTGACATCTTCATTAACGGCATTTTTAAAACTTCGTCGCCATCTTGACACTGAGACGCACGGAAGGTTGCCATGATAATTTTGTAATTTCACGTGTGAAATTACAAATTAACGCTAAGTTTTCGCGCAAAATTAAGAAGTAATTCGTCACCTATGATATTAAAACAGTAAACTGATCCTTACGGCAGGAAGAGTGATGGAAAAAATTAGAAAGAAAACACAAACAAATTGGGGAATTATGTGGGGGGGTGTTACTCTATCAAGGGGGAGAGGGCTGGTTGCTTAAAGTGAAAGCCCCTGGATAGCCCTGCCACCCACCTCCATTAAGCGGAACAGTTGTGAAAGGCTTTTAACGCAGTTTTCTTGTACATTTTATTTAGAGCATACGTTTTGGGGTTGCTTTTAAGAAGTCGGAGAGAAGTACGGACGTTGAGAGTAAGGTAAAACAGATTTATTACATACAACGCGAACAGACATCTATTTAACACTGCTTAATATAACTTTTACCAGTGTAATTTGCTAACGAGCTTGTTTTTGTTATCGCCAGGTAAGTAGGTACGCTTGTAAATTGCACAAAATTTACTCAGTCAATGACGTCAGTTCACTGATCCGAAACGCTAATACAAAACTGAGCTCTTTCTCTTCTGTTCACGATTTTTTCATCATAATCCTGGGGCAAGACTCAGTGGCATGGCTAGAAGGGGACTGGGAAGAGAGTAAATCATGAAAAAAGAGGCATTTACTCTAACCCAGACCTCTATCGCTTCTCTATCTGTGATGCTCAGAAGCCCAAAAATTCTCGTAGAGAAGTCTGCGAACTAGGCGATAGTTGTACCGTACTACCTACGTGTAAAACTAGGGCACCAAATCGAGTAATTTGCAAATGCTTGTCTTTACTTTGTACGATGTACTAATCCGAGCTCTAAAGTAATTACGTGGCCGGTTGTCCAGGTTTAGCATTGCCGTACTTGTGATTGGCTGAAAAAATCTCGCACCACTTCCTGAACCAATCAAGAGTAAGGACTGAAACCAATGCCTACTTACGGCACTTGTTTTCCCGCGCTTTTTGCACCTGATGTATAAATTTGCTTTGAGATCTCATTGGTTCATCTAAGTGCCTACTCGTATTTTGATTGGCCAGTGAAGTTCTTTTGTTTTCTTTTACGATACTGTTATTAAGACCGCTTTATATGCATCATTGTAGAGTCAGTCCATCGCTAGAGGTCTGGACTGAGTTGTTCCACAGTTAGACAGCGCTTTGCCCCGGATAAATCACTGTCCAATGGGGAAATGCTAGGAAAAACATTTGTATTTTCCACTGGATAGAAATTTATCCAGTGGTTAGCTTTCTCCACCTTTTGAACAACTGGGACCAGCAACAAAGAGATTTCTAGAGTAGCGTCTTTTCATTTGTTGGTGTTTTTTAATTTCTTTGTAAAAATGCTTCCTTAGGATTATCTAAAAAGTTTTTTGTGTTTTTCTCTTTTTACAGACCGTTGTTCCACTGTCTCAGTACAACTCCCATGAACGCGCAGTTAAGGGTGAAATACAGGATTCCACTCCCGGAGTCTACCTTCTAGTTTTCGATAACACATTTTCGAGGTCAGTAGCGTAATGTACATTATCACTCGATGCAAATGTTTCTTCCTTTTCACTTGGCCAAGAGCCCACCACGTGACCTGCAGATAACTGCCGACCAATAATGGTCTGCTTATGCGCAATGTCGTCCAACTGTGTTTGGCTGCAAATAATATTCTTCTCATGCGTAAGTGAAACCACTCTTTTCTCCTTCTTGCGATCGCTCCTTCGTAAAAATGGCCGCTTCCTGAAGGTATTTCTCAAAAAGCAAACTCAAATGGAAGAGCAGGCCACTGAGGTGGATCAGGAGGTCATTACTACGAATAATAACCTACTGTGCCACTTAATTGGCTACAATAATGATCTGCTGGTTCTAAATCAATGGAAAGGTGCATTAAATCGGAAAAAGCCCTCGCTCCTTAGCCTTCTTAAAATTAATGTCCGCGCATGCACTTATTTAAGGGGGGCCTATTTGATCTAATGGCCTTGGGGTGGGCGCTTATTTGGGGGACGGTGCTTATTTGAGGAAAGACAGGATCCTATATGTATGTTTTTCTGAGGTATCTTACAGGTCCGGAACAATGTTAGACCTTTATATTGCTGCTATACCCGATAAGAGATTATAGTGTTGCATGCATAAAAAATGTCTACTTGATTCTTTTGTAGATTCACTTCCAAGCGTTTATTCTGCATGGTACAAGTTACACGGAGCGATAATAACGAAGACGACGACGACTCCCTCACGTAGAAAAAAAAGTACATAAACTAGAGTGAAAATGTTTTATATAATAAAATCCGGTAATACGCGGCATTATGATATCTATAGTTTTAGATTTTTTAGGTACTGCTGGTTTGCAGATGACGTCACGGCGGCCATGTTGATTGACAGGAACATAAGCGATTCTCTTCGCTGGGAACTTTACTCTTTTATATGCAAATTCCGCGGGAACTGAACGTTTTTTTCAAAAAATTCCACTTTGTTGTCCTTCCCAAAAAAGTATTTCTCTTGGGGCGATTTTCCCAAGAGAAATTGAAAAATACCAAAATACCCTTTGTTGTCCCTCCCAAATTTTGGTTGCAAACCAAGAATAACCATTTCTCTTGGGGCGACTGTAAGTCGCAAGAGAAATTGAAAACAATGCTTATGCAAAAGTTTGCAGACAACGAAGAGCATTATGATATTTTTGAAAAAGGTCTGTTGCCTTGTCAGCTAACATGGCCGCCTGATCACGTGGTTGCAAACCAAGAATAGCATAGGCCATTTCTCTCACTTTCAAAACGAGGCTAAGTGCAAACCTTTGTTGAGAAAATGACTTTTATTTGCGTGAGAATATAAAATCATTTTTATAGCAATGGCTTCGCATGTAGCCTCGCTTAAAAAAAAACAAGAGGCTTAAGGCAACTCGGAAATGGCCTATTTTCTACATGCAAACTTAAACAAAATGTTAAGAAGTTATATAAAGTCATTTTTCATTCGGAGACTTTACATTGAAAACGTGTTTCATTAAGTGTGTTGAAGGTTGAATAGATTAACAATTTTGTACAGGATTTTTAACAATCCAAATTTTGATACTGAAATCTGGTTAGAGTGATTTTACTTGAACCGTGAAATAGGTAGAATACTACTCACTATTATGCACAAATTCTATGGTCTTCTTTTGTTTGCCTCTCGCTATTTTGCCCTAGGTGTTAGTATCTGTTTCACTGTTCAAGAAAAATTCACTCTGATGGAAACATACACATCCCCACTTTGGAAACCAAGCCAAGGACAAAACTTTTCTTGAAAAAATGAGTGTTATTTACACGAGAATAAAAAGTTATTTTCTAATCAGAGACCTTCACTTCTTCTCGTTTTAACGCAGATGCCACGAGGGGCAACGCGGATATTACAGTTACATATATCTCAAGGAATTAGGTCTTAGGGCGCTTGCCATTTTGTCAGAAACTGTCTGCCAGATCACTCCAGCCGTGAAGAGAACTATATTGCTAATCAGTACTGTCTAATCAAATCTGTCTCTCACCCCCCCCCCTTCCTAAAGTGTATTTTAACTAAAACTCTCGAAAAAACGACCAGTCTGGCAGGCAAGTTCTCACTTTTGGTAAACGTCTTTAGAAAGGTAAGATTTCTATCAGTCAGTTGAGTATATAGCCCTATAACAATACAATACAATACAAAACACAATAATTGTACAATGCAATGTAATGCAATGCACTTATACGATACGGTATTGACGCAGTAGAAGACAACACAATGCAAAGCAATCTTTATTTAACGAGAGTAGAATACTAACCGTACATTTTTCTTATATATTGTCTTGAGCGCCCCGCGCAAACCAGGCTGAGCCCGGTTTATAAAATATCAGTAAGTACACAGCGACGAACCGTTGAGTGATGCCGGATCTCCCAGTTGTAGACCTTGATCAGTACAATAATAACTTGGAGAAAATATAAAACGGCAAACTGATCCTTCCTTACGGCAAGGCGGTTAAGAAGTAAACTAAAGAATAAAACAAAAATATATATATTTAAACAAACTTGCCCGGTTTTATGGCGGTTTAAACCACCGATGGCAGAATACTTTAGTTTGAACAAAGCAATAAAGAAATTCATATCTCTTAAAAGTGTTAAATTGTAATTGTGTGAGACACCGGCGTGTGATCCAAGTGAGCTGATAGAAAATAATAAATTCAAAAACACAAAAACGGTTTTCCGCCATAGACCCCATTCTCGGCTTAATTTGTCAAGACCACGTGACCAAGAAACGACGGGCTCTGGGGACGAGAATGCCCCAGACCCCGGGCCCTGCCCCTTTGACGCAGCCGGGAAAAAAAAGAGTCGCGTGATCGCGTGACTTGACCCATTGCGCTCTTCGTGACTCAAAAAAGTAATGTGAGAATGCACGCCATGGAAACAGTTATTTTTGTCTATCAGAAAAAGTGCAGGACAAAGGTTGCTATTGACCACTTCCGCGACTTTTTTTCGTTGCGTAAGATCAGTTTTTCAACAAGCAGTTGCTTAATCCTAAAGCTTCTTTTGGCAAATCACCACCGGTCGCGTTTTCCAAAATTACTAAAACCCGGCTTGCGAAGAAGAAGCTCACAAAGTACAAGTGAAGTCAGTAGCAGCAACGTATTTGGTCGGATTATTCTCAACAGCCTTTTCCAATGGAAAGCGTCAAGAGAGAACGCAAACTTTCTGACGAAAGCTCCTCATCAAGAAAATTGTCAGTCGCCGGCTCGGCAAGACGATTTTCCGCGACAGCGTTCGTTTCTGGTTTTAAAAAAACAGACAACGTTGATCGCTCTCAGGCTAAAAGGAATCCACACGAGCGTTACGAAAACACTTACCGCTTAGAACCGAAGCATCGTTTTCCCGAAGGAAAAGTTCAAGCAATTATTGAGGAGGCATTAGAAACTTTAGCCACACATAAATACAGTGCAACTCACTCGCCCTTCATGGCCAAGTTGCTGAGCTCCCGTGTGTTGGAAAGTGTGAAACAGTTAAATATTGAGCGGTACAAAGTAATCTGCTTGACTACTATTGGATCCAAGGCGTCACAGGGATTACGAATCGCCAGCCGCTGCTTGTGGGATGGCCAGTGTGATACTTTTGTAAACGCTTGTTTCGAGAATGAGCGATTTTTCGCCGTTTGCACTGTCTATGGAGTGTATTACGAATAACGTCCAGGCTGCTAAAATAAGATCTGTGTTTTTTTTAGCTAAAACAACGACTTCACAACACTTCAGGATCACTGTTATTTTTGGAGTTGTGATGGCAATCTGACGTTTGAGTGTGTGGACAAAATCTTTTGTGCGTGTGTGTGTGGACAAAATCTAGGATATGCCACTGTTTAAGCGAAAATCAGAAAGAGGCTTATCCAGTTTACTTTATTTTTATTATGTTCAAAGTGTTCGCTTTCGTAACATGAAACAGTTTTTTGTGTTTGGCTGAATTGACTGATTTGGGGGTGAACGGATTAGTGATAATTATGATCGAATATGAGCTGATATATTCCCAAGACGGTCGCGGGGATCACTGTCAATCCAAGTAGAGGGGTCATGAGTTCTTACTTATTCAGATCATTTAACAAAATTTGCCAGTTTTAGTACAAGGGGATATTTGAGAGAGGAAACCTAGAAAAGATGTTGCCAATACAAATCGGAGAAACTGTAAAAAAAAAATTCTACAAAAACAAAACAAAACACCTTCGAGACTACGAGACAAGACTGGCAGATCCGCGTTTGGAGCAGAAGGGAGTGTTTGGAGTTCTGGTGTAAAGCAATAAAAAATTACTTTACAACTGCTTTTTCTTTCTATAAATACTAATAAAAGCAACAAATTTAGTTTAAGTAACACTCCCATCTTAAAAAAAATTATCGACAGTGAAATGTTCTAAATAAAATAATTCGGTTATCTCCCTTGTGACGTCATCGTTACTACGATTGTCATCGATTTTTGGAAAACCATCCTAACAAAATTTGACGTCATTTGAGTGAAAAGGCGTTAAAAGGCGGATTTCTTGGGCCCGATAAGCTCCCAACTCACACTAACGAAGAAAAAGGAAAGGAGAAAAAGAAAGAAAGAGCGAGGAGGAAGAAAGGAGGAGAAGAGAAAAAAGCAATGGTTGCACTCTTAGTTTCTATAATGGCTATTTTGGAGAAAAAAAAACTGTTGGACACAAAAGGTCCATTTGGCGGCAACGTTTTCAAAAATCCGGCTAGACATACAGGAGAAGGAAAACTCAGGAAATCTTCGGAAGCATGCCTATGAAGAGCGCTTCCACAAACGATGGTCTGGAAACACACACACAGGTGACTGACAAGTTTGAAAGAAAATCTGGTAACGGAACCTATCGCCCTTGTTGAACAAATGACTGAGCTTACTTCTAGTAGACTTACTACAAGTCGACCTCTCATAAGCTCTTAAAAGTGAGCAAAGCGAGCTTCAATGCATGAGGTCGCACAGCGAGTGACGAAGTCTTGAAAATGGCATAACCAACCAGGAAGAAAAATAAAGGACTTTTAGAAAGTCTAACTTCTAGTTGCGACTAAGTTACCAGCGTGCAACCGCGTTTAGCCAGCGAGCAAGCAGAACGTGCGAGTGGGCCACGTCTCTCTTCGCTTGCGGGACTCGCGTGACTTCTCTCGACTTCAACCAATAGAGAGCTTGCACGCGTAAATCGCGTTCCTTGCAACCCACCTGCCATAGAGCTTTCGGTTGGACAAAATACAGTGATTTGTATGAAATTGTCCGCCCGAGCCCCGTCCTTATTTCTTCATGTTTGCTCACCGAGCGTGATGTGGGAAAGGTCTATTGGGAGCTTAATCAGCCACGTTTTTGAGGGACGCACGGCCACCGGAAGTGGGCCTTTTTCTCTTTTAATACAGTATGCCTTAACACTACCAAATTTGTATTGCTACCTGTCTTTACTCTTAAAGAGACGATTTGCCCAAGAATTTGTAGAAACTCACCACCGAAGAGTGCAAAAAGACAACTTCCCGTTTACGTGCGTCGCTCAAAAAAAAAAAAATAAACTCCCTATTGTAGCGAGAAATGGAGACCCGTGGATGTCCTCTTTAAAATACACGTTTCGCTGGCCTCGCATTTCACTTTTTATTTATTTATTTAACCCTCGGTATCCTAATATCAAAATTCAATTTCTCATTTGTTGCCCCTATAGGTTTCCTATGAAAGTAGTGGGGACAAGTTGTTGAATAAGATTCATCTTCTGTGATCATGTCCTAAATTCTCGTGACCACTTTGTTCCCAAGGAGAAATTGGACGCTGATCACTTTCAGGGCTTTTAAAAGGGCTTATCTATTTATCTAGTTATTGATTTTTTGTACCAAATGTAATTTCTGATCAACGATTTCACCCACCCGAAAACATGGCCCAGTTTAGATTGTATTGTTTCGCTTTGAGGTCAACCCTTACCCCCATCCCCTCCGAACTTTTGCTACAACTCCACCCCACCCTAGCCAAAACGAGTTGGCGCGAACACTGCGCGTGGGAAAGTATCCGGGACTTTCAATCACGTTGTCCAAGATGGCGGAAACAGGTGATTGGCAATTTCACTGACTCTCTTTCTTTTCCTTTGATCTCGTTTTTAAGTCGATTTTCTCGAATACTTCTTTCTCATTTATATAAATCCCTTATTATTGCTGTATTGTAACGTACTTTGTTCGATGTCCTAGCTAAGAAAGCTAAAAAGAAAAAGGGGAAGACTCTTGCCCTGACTGAGTTCTTGGCCGATGATGGCGAAAATGGATCGTCCTCTGTATCTCATGCGGCCGTATTCTCCGCTCGATCAACAAGCTGGGCCGACGAAAGCGAGGAACTTAACACTGAAGGTATGAACAGCGTTTGGGTACTAATTAAAGTAGCTGTTGTTTTGAAAAAAAGTATCCCAGGGACTTACAAAGTGTTCATTTCGCAACGGCACGTAGATCCGGCCTACTTAACAATCTAATGCATGCATGGTTTAAGCACCGTACTAAAGCGGTTACAATTTTGTTAACTATAGTTGGAGAATAATGTAATTCGTACCTAGGTCTTCCGATCTTCACAAAAGCCTGTTTTTTTTATATATAAACGCCGTTGCGAAAAAAAATAGTCCCGGCGGATTGTGAAACCTTGCTCGCTGGTAATTGTCGCAACTACAAGTAGATTAAACTTTTTGGTTTCAAGTAGACTAGATATCTGCTGTGAAAAGACCAGGACCTATTTTTTCCCTCGAGTTTTATGATTTAAACGTATTGGTTTAATCGTGTCATACAAACTTCCAGAAATTAGTATCGTTTTGCATCAAAGGATAGCACTAAACAACTGTCCAAAGAAATGAGGAATGACTTTGCGTTATTGAGTTTATTTACAACCTTCTTTTTCGATTTGAAGGTAGATTTCACCGATTTGATTATTTAAACTAAACAATGTTCACCTCATTGAAGATTCCAAACACAAAATATTATTAATAAGTAACAAAGATCCTTAAACAGTTTATTACTCGGCTGGACGTTGCATATAGTTCATTTATGGAGCGGCTTCATTTACTATTAAAGATGACGTGTCTAAAATGTCACATGTACTTTCCTGAATTGAATTAAAGGAAAATTCACATAGAGAAGTAAAACTTTTTATCATAATTTTATAAGAACTGTTTTACTTGGTAGAAAATGCAGATGAGAAGTTTTATCACTGACTGGTGTTATCCAACCATGCCTGTGTTGACTGATTCCATGTAGAGTTTACTTTTTGTTTATTTATTCATTAATGTTTTGTTGTACATTATCCTTCCCACTTTTCAAAGTGGCTTTCATTAGAAGTTAAGAAAAAATCCAAATTTCTGTCAAGTGGGTATTATCATGAGAGAGTTCTTCTGTAAGGGGTTTAATTGATTAGTCACGTTGCTTGATTTCATTCATAATCATAACTATAACAAAATTCTCAAATCTGATTGGCTATCAACTGCCCTGATTTCAGCCTTAATTGGACAATTTAATAGGACAGTACGCGTCATGCCTAAGTAATTGGACAGTACGCGCCATCACACGTGCGCTTAAATGTCTTTTTTTCACTACTAGCAAAAGAAAATTGGAATTTCTTCTGTTTTGATTTTAAAAAAGGACCGTGTATATCACAAATTTTGTTACAGTTATGATTAATTGGTAACAGAACTTCATGTCGTCCAATTCAGTCTTTAATCATAACTATAACAAAATTCTCAAATCTGATTGGTTCTCAACTGCCCTGATTTCAGCCTTAATTGGACAGTTTAACAGGACAGTACGCGTCATGCCTAAGTAATTGGACAGTACGCGCGCGCTTAAATGGCTTTTTTTTTTTCATTGCTAGCGAAAAAATCTTGGAATTTCTTGTGTTTTGATTTAAAAAGAGCCCTATATATCACAAATTTTGTTAAATTTATGATTAATTGGTAACAGAACTTCGTGTCGTCCAACTCGGTCTGTAATCATACTCGTGATTAAACAAATCGGACTCCCGCTACGCGGTCGTCCGATTTTGTTAATCACTCGTCTGATTACAGACCGAATTGGACTCCACTCAGTCCTGTTACCATTACTAATCATACTTGTGATTAAACAAATCGGACTCCCGCTACGCGGTCACCCAATTTTGTTAATCACTCGTAAGATTACAGACCAAATTGGACTCCTCTCGGTCCAGTTACCATTACTAATAATAATAATTCTTTTATTTACCCTTGGCAGTATTTATAGCACTTATGCTAGTGGGGCCGAGCGAATGACTGAAACAAATAATTTAAATCAAACATAACAGGGTTGAGAATCCCAACTGGCTGGAGGCAAACCAACTGGCTACTTACAAGCATGACCAAGGATTTGAACTCGGGACTACCATGAACAAATCCAGCTAGAGACCAGGGTGGGACTTGAACACAGGTCTCCGAATTGCAAGTCCGGCGCTCTAACCGCTTGGCCACTTTGCCTCATACTAAGAGAGTACACAGTAAATGCTCTTTTTCTCCTGTTTTACCCTTTCATTACTAAAAGAGGCCTAAGTTGAAATGCTGCTGAAGAATGAGTGGCTTTTACATTGATTTTGTTAACATATTCAAAAGTTAGAACTACTGTCAACTCTTTCTTAAGGAATACCTCTATAAGACAGATGCCTCGTAAATACCGACACCTAGTGTTGGTCCCGTCCTCCCTGCCTTTCCTTACTCCTTTTAGTTGGCTCTCTTTACAGGCTGGATTTCACTACGGACGGACTCGGATCGAGTCAGAGTCATAAGCGGAGTCGTAAGAGCGCTTATGACCTAGTGAAAATAAAAAATCGGAGTCGTAAGCAGAGTCATAAGCGCAACGGAGTCTGAGTCAGTATAATCAAAACGTTTAAATTTCTTCTGACTCCACTTTAGGACTCCATCGCTTATGTTCTGCTTATGATCTAGTGAAAACCAGACTGTCAGAAGCAGGAGTGGAAGGATAAACCAATCACAATGCACATTCCCACTCTTTGTGATTGGTTTAGTTCTTCTGCTTCTGCTTCCGACTCCAACAATCTGGTTTTCACTAGATGATAAGCGGAACGTAAGAGACAGAGTTGTAAGCGGAGTCAGAACGCTGTTTTCGCCAGATCATAAGCTCTTACGCTTCTGGTTATGACTCTGACTCCGACTCCGTCGCTCATGAAAACCAGCCTTAAGATGGACATCTTTATAAGACTGACACATCTTGCCAGTAACAGAGAGTTGACTGTACATAGAATTTCACCCCAACTTTATCTCGTCCCCTTTTTATTTTCTTGACAGTTGATACTGCATGGCCTGAAGAGGCGTATGGTGGTGTGTCTACTGACAAAAAACTGCGTGCAGCTATGGATAGAGCTGCCTTACCCACTGCCCCTAGGGCAGCTAGAGGTCCAGACATTGATACCTCGAAGATTCCTGAAGGACCTCCCTATACAGCGTTCCTTGGAAATTTGTCTTATGATGTGGACAAAGATGATATTTTAGAATTCTTTGGTACTAGCAAGGTACTGTTCAATTTTTCTTGTATAGTTTTATGAAGCTTAGTTGCCAGGTTATCGGTCATTTTGTTACAAAGTCGTTTCGATACAATAATCAATTTCATTCAGTCAAGGTGTACATGTAAATAGTTCCACATACTTGGCTGAAAGAACGAAGAATATTCACCCGAATGGTTTTTTTGTTCAGGTGCAAACTACATGTATTCTTGAGGTGAATGAAATTTTTGTGCAGTTTCACTGTTTGAGTTTCTATGGAAAAGATTTGTATTGAAACGAACGGTTTCCAGTAGCCACGGTTAGAGAAAAATGAACCATTTTAAAGTTGAAGGGAGAATAATTGGGGGATCAGGCAAAAAGTGAAGGAGAATCTTACTTCTTGACAAAATCAGTGAAAGTTAGGAAATTTCACTTTGTATGTTTTTACAATGTTTGCTGAAGGTTGTAAGCTTGTAGAAAACTTGTACTCTAAATTATGTGGAAAAAACATTAGGATTGAAAATGAAGAGATGAATTCTCAGCATCTGTAGAGGAAATGTGAAGATACGATGTCAGTGAAAATTGTTTAAAGGACATAAAATTTTCTCGGAATAGTGAAGGGTTTTTTTTCATTCGGAAGAGTGACAACTTTGTTTAGTCAACTAATCTTGTATTTACTTTTGCCATTTTAAGGCTGGTTTTCAATAGCGGAGTCATAAATGGAGTCGTAAGAGCACTTATGACCTAGTGAAAATCAAAGATTAGAGTCGTAAGTGCAGTCATTAGCTTGACCGAGTCAGAGTCAGAAGAATCAGAATGTTTCCGTTTCTTCTGACTCCGCTTACGACTGCGTCACTTACCTTCTGATTATTATCTAGTGAAAACCAGATTGTTGGAGTTGGAAGCATAAGTGGAAGGATAAACCAATCAAGTGCACATTCCCACGATTTGTGATTGGTTTAGTTCTTCCGCTTCTTCTTCCGACTCTTACAATCTGGTTTTCACTAGATCATAAGTGGAACATAAATGACCGAGTCTCAGGCAGAATTACAACACTGTTTTCTCTAGATCATAAACTCTACGCTTCTAATTCTGACTCTGTCGCTAGTGAAAACCAGCCTTTAGAATTAAAAATTAAATATTAAATCCTTTACTACAAAGCTAAGCCTCCTCTTTCTAGTCTTATTTTCCACCTTTTTGGAAAAGGATAGTAATTGAGCTTCATCCTCCTGTAATACCCTCCTCTTACGGGCAATTCACATGGTACCAGAGTGACTTTCATTTTAGAACAAGATCATTCCATCTCCATTATGTCTCTGTATTTGTTTACATGTACATGATACCAAAATGACATTTTGTTCCCATACAAGTCAATCCGGAATGATTTCATCCTGGTTTTCAATCCCAATGAAATTGTCATTCTGAAACTATTTTGGTATCCTGTAAACTGAAAATGAACTTTGTTCCGGTTTGAAAATTGCAAATCAAGTAGTCTGGGGTGAGTGGCGCATGCATATCTGATCTGGCATGAAAACCACGCAAGAAAGAATTCCTTTGGCTGAGCCGTTGGATTTTGTCATGTAAATGCAGTCCGAACTTCACTCTGTGACGAAACTCATTCTGGTATCTTATAAAGGTAGCCCCTTACAACGTTTCCGTAATAACACAAGTGATGATCAATTGAATGCATTCATGTAAATGAGTCACAAATGTGATGCTCCACGTGCATGGATCAAAGTATGGTACATAGACATGATCAACTCAATTATTCAAACCACGTGAGACTTTGAGACATACATTTTTCTTCTCATCCAAAGCAGGATTGTTACATGGTTCCTACAATCTTGAAAAGGTCTTGAATTTTACTAGTCGTCTTGAAAAGTCCTTGAAATTCACAACTTTATCTATGCCAGACAACTTTTTTTCTTTAAAATTAGATTATTTTGCAGAGGAAAATTTGGCTCATCCTTGGTATAAGAACCTGTAAAACTCACAGATAAAGTAAAAACATTTTTGTGCATAAGCAAAACTGTATTACTGTTTCTTTTTTTCAAATGCTATTTCTGTACCTCAGATGCAATTGCAAGTCATACCCAGTCATTTTGCAAAGTGTTGTTGCGGAAAGTAGTATAAAATAACGTGATCAACGAAGGCCAAAGAAGCAAAACTCATAAATGACTCCATGACTTTATATTTTAGCCAATTGGGTGATCAAAGGAGGTTAAAGAATGCTGATTTATTACAGAAATCTTACTCCTTGAAAAACCCTTGAACTGTCCTTGAAATTTGTCTGTCAGAAGTTGTACAAACCATGTGTTAAATGACATCACCCCCCTCTACCCTGTTGCAAACATGCTTAAGAAAATTATCCAGTAGTTTTGTTGATTAGGACTTACCAGATGACTGAGATTGTTCTTCTTTTTTTCACAATGTTTTCATTCAAAAAATTTATAGTGTTCTTAATTGACAAACATTTAAGTTGGCACACAGGGCCAGGGTTCTCAATAGAAGGCGGCACCCGGCGATTGATCGCCGCTTACTTTGGGATTTATGGCCGCTTACTTTGTGTTTAAGTCGCTTTTCTTTACTTTGTTTTGACACCTCTGGCTTTGCTGAAGAGCCTCCTACTTTATCAGTGATCACCTCCTACTTAAAAATCTATTGAGAACCCTGACAGGGCACCTTATTTAGTAAGGGACATGTCGTTAACTTTTCATGATAGATTACAGAAGTGCGTCTGCCCCAGGATAACAATGGACGACTCAAAGGATTTGGTTATGCTGAGTTTGCAGACAAGGAAGCCCTTTTAGCAGCTCTCACACTGAACAATGAGGTAACATTTTTGGCTCATGAAACAAAGTTCAACGGAATTTTTTTTAACTACCTTGTATTCCTGGGATTGACAGGGATGCTCACTGTCTTGTCAAACTTTGGTCTCACTTTTGGTGTTTAGGATGGGATGGAAAGCTAATATTGCCTTCCTTGAAAGCTAATATTGCCTTCAAAAACAAACAAACTGTGTGGGAACATAATCTCCTTTGGGGGTGAAACGAACTCTCAGCCACGATCAGATAGGTCTCTTTGAGGGATTTACTTTTTAATTTCCAACAAGCTTCTTTGTTGAGCCATAAATCAGATTAAGATGGATACACCTCGTGGTGAGGTAGATAATACACCTTGTTCAATTGTCCAATTGTGGTGCAAAAAACCCTAAGAAGGTATGTACCAAAGTGGACCCACTGTTGTAATTTCTTACCTGTCAAAGGTAATGGCAAAGAGTCACTTTTTTATGGTGGTAGCTCGAAATAGTCATTATCTCTCACAAACCTTGGGCATATGGTGGGTGCATTTTACTACCTTCTTTTCCATCACTGTTCCATTTTATGGTTTAATACTTAAAGCTACTCAGAAAGGAAAGAAGATGAAGCAACAACTCGAAGTCACACCTGGGAATTGAAGTAACATACTACAGTCAACTCTTGCCTTGCAGACACCCCACTATAATGGACACCGTGATAATACGGAATGCAGCAAATACCCAAGCAGAGATACTGTATTGCAGACGTTTGACTGAAATAAACTCCCGCTATTACGGACTCTCGCTAAAGAGGACACTAACTTGAGGTCCCTACAGTGTCTGCTATAAAGAGAGTTGACTGTATACCAATAATTGTTCCTAAACAAAAGCTGAGCTGCACAATAATATTGTTTAATAAAGCAACTGGCAAAACTAGCATTTATTTTTTGGAGTTATTAAGAGCCAAGATACAAGCAAATGTGTCACTTGTTTAATGTTGTTGTTTTCTTTTCCCCAGCATCTCAAGAACCGAAGAATAAGAGTTGATATTGCAGGACAGCAGCAACAACAAGGTGAGGAATTATCTTTATATCTTCAGTGGCTCAATATAATGTTATGAAACTCTCTCTGTACCCTCAGTTAAGTTTTCCTTTAACTTTTGAGTTTGTGAATGAAATCTTATGCTGTGACCATTCAAATGAAAGCTACTGAACAGAATACTTTCCTGTGGTGCTGTTAATTATGCTGTACAAGGTGGTTCTAACTTTTAAGTCTGTAGATGAAATCCTCAAGTGTGACCATTCAATGACTGCTACTGAGCAGTACTTTCATGTGGTACTGTTTATTATGCTGTACAAGGTGATTCTAACTTTTGAGTCTTTGGATGAAATCCTACAGTTTTCCATTCAAATGCGTAGTACAGGAGGGCATGTGAGCATTGACCTGAATGCTACTTAACAGAGCTTTTATTTGAATAATGTTTGCTGTGCAGCATTTTTGAAGTGAAATTTGGACTTTCCCTGATTTTGATCACGTTTTCCACTACTAGATCGCGAGAGAGGCGACAGGGACGGTAGAGGCAGCGGCGAACCTGACCGTACAGAGAGTGACTGGCGAAGTAAACCCGAGCCTCATCCGAATCAAAATGGATATAACGACAGGGAACGACGTTATGACGATGGCCCCCGAGGAGGGTACGACAGTGGACCTCGGGATAGATGGGGACACCGAGGTGATGACGAAGGGCCTTACCGCGATAGATCGGGCTTTGGAGGGTACGACGATCGACCACCACGTGACAGATCGGGTTTCCGAAGTTATGACGATGGACCTTCTCGTGATAGATCGGGTTACAAAGGCTATGATGATGGTCCCTCTCGAGGATTTGGCAGTGGATGGGGTGATAGGTACGCTCACAGTATTTGATTGTTGCAAATTTTACACTTTGATCGTATCCCAGAATAAGAATAATATAAAGTTTTGTCACAAATCTCTTCTACCGTGATTTTTGGACCATTTAACTTTATATTTCATTTCAAGCAGTTTTTTAAATTGCAAAACAATGAAAGCAAAGACAATCGATTTCTAGAGTTTATTCCTTCAATTCTTATTCCGGAATACGGCCAATCGAACACACCCTTAATTGTCACTAATTTTCAGGTGTACTGTAAGTTATGGAGGTTATTTCTCACTCTAACTTTTAAATCTGTGGACGACATCTTTTGGTGTCATCTTTCAAATGAAACCCTTATGTCTTTGGAATAGTTTCTTCATTATGATAATTAGTATTATTATTAATTCTAGGGTCTGTACAAAGAGAAATTTTCGCGATTCCGTTATACATGCGTTCTACTTCGTCGTTTTGTCACCGTATCAATCTCTTAAACGAAGATCTAAATGTGAGAGCAAGCTCTCTGGGAGGTGTGGCGGAAGCGGAAGAATTACACCCCGAACCCCCCTTCCCCCCCAGTGAGTATGTTCCAACATTTAGGTCTTCGTTTAAGAGATTTACACGGTGACAAAACGACTGAGGACTCATTTAAATACGAAATTTTCATCCATTAGCTGGACAAAATGAAAAAATTCAATTTTGAAGAGTACTAGCATTAAAATTTGGTTTCAAACAAAAGACAGTCAGAGCCTGAGACCAGCCTCCTTAGTCGGGTAAACTGGGGAATAACGGGGCGAGCGCGAACCCAACGGGGGATTGAGGCGGCCGCCGCCCTTTCCCCCTCCCCAGTTCCTCCCTAGACTTTTTTGCGCCCCGTTTTTTGCCTAATAAATGCGCCAGTCCTAGCAAACAAACTGACCTTTTTTTTTGTTGTTACCTGATAGTTTTATCAAGTTTCTTTCTCTGCATAGAACTATTAGTACCTCGACCTTGAATATGAATGACAACAGGTTTCGGGGCCCGTTAACTATCAGGACTTTGGAGAAACGGGCCCCAGGCCCCTGTTGTTCAAAGGTTGGACAGCAATATCTACTGCGGGATAAATCGCTATCCGCCGGTGGATAGTTGTCAGAAAAAATCAATTGCGTTATCCACTGGATAGAGGCTAATCTAGAGGACAGCACTATCCAGTCGTTGAAAAATTGGGGCTAGGCTCATTGGTGGGGCAAAAAACTTTAGATTTGAATTTTAATATTTCGACCCCGAACAGTCTCCGGGATTCTCGAGAAACGGGCCCATGGTCGAAGACCTGAGAGGTTACATGATTTTTGTTCTTGTTTTTTTTGTTGTTGTTGTTGAGCGAAGTGGCAAATTCTGTCATTAACTGGTAATTTTTACCCTGCATCAACACAGGCAAGATGACTATGAGCGAGGCAACGATCGATATGATGGTTATGGCCGAGATAGACCCGACAGTCGTCGGTATGGGGATCGATATGGCGGCGACCGTGATCGTGGCGGCGGTTTTGGCCGAGATCGCTACGACGATCGTCGAGATCGGTTTGGCGGAGATCGTGATCGCTTTGGTGGAGATCGCGATCGTTATGGCGGAGATCGCGATCGGTACGGCGGAGATCGCGATCGGTATGGCGGAGATCGTGATCGGTACGGCGGAGATCGTGATCGGTACGGAGGAGATCGCGATCGTTATGGCGGAGATCGTGATCGGTATGGAGGAGATCGCGATCGTGGCGGCGGATATGGCCGAGACCGGTACGATGATCGTCGCTATGACGACCGCCGAGGTGGTGATCGGTATGGAGACAGAGATAGGAGGCATGACAGTTACGATGACCGTGACTCAGATACGTGGCGTGACAGTGATCGTGGTCGCGATGCGAGAAGCGATTTTGATAGAGACGAGCGCGAACCAGGTAGTAACAGATTAATCATATATTTTGTTTTGAAACTAATTACTATTTACTGTCCTATTACTGGAGCTACGAAACTCTCAGAAACCTCCCCTTTCATTAAACTTCTGTTCAGCTCCCTTTTCACTGCTATTGTTGTCAGGGCTAGAGACACTGTTTTTGTTATTAATCACACATAGTTGCCCCATTGTTGCGACATTGTGTCGATTAGTTGCTACATTGTGCCAACATTGCAACGCTACGTTGCGTTAAAAATCTTTGTTGCGAATCGTCCCGTTCAACATCACCTTTAGCTAATTGAACAACTCGTTCTGAAAGCTTTGTAGAGCTCCTCCGATTAATTGAGTAAGTGAGAGTTCTGAGGATATATGCAATATGGATTAAAAATTCGTTCTCATGCTGTTATTGTGGATTTCAGATTGACAAAAAAATTACGTGCAAAAGTATATTAAGTTCTCTGCGGTATGTTTGTGCTGGTCAGTATAGTTCTGGAAGGAAGAAGTCGTATAACTGATCGTACACAATCCTCTCGAACACTTTGGCGACTACGGAAATGAAAGATTTGATGGAGACGTCAACTAATGTTAGGCAACAAAAAAACACTTCCTTTAAAAACTAAAATCTGAACCCTGGAGATCAGTCTGGGCCAGAAAACGCATCCAAATCACAAAATAACTAATGAGAATTTGACTTTGAAGGCGGTTGTATTGTTTTTCATTTGCAGTTAGAGAAAGACCCAAACTTCACCTACAGCCCCGAACTAAACCATTAGAAGATAAAAGCGGGCCTGTCTCTGGCAGCTCCGTATTTGGTGGCGCCAAACCAGTTGATACGGCAGCCAAAGAGCGAGAGATTGAAGAAAAGCTCGCTCGACAAAAGCTTGAAGAGGAAACCAAGCTTGCTAGAGAGAAGGAGGGACAGAAAGAGCGCCGAGAGCGAGAGGACTGGCCACGTAGCTCCAGCAGCAGGCCCCGTCGTGACAGCAATCGCTCAAATGAAGGTGAGCGTGGTGCGAGGGAACATAGGGATAGCTCTGATTATCGAAGCCGTCGTGACAGTGGGAGGTCCAGTGACGAGGGCACTTCTAGTAAGGACACTGAGGCTCCTTCTCGTGACAGCCCGCGTGGAGGTGGGAAAGAAACCAAGGAGACCCCTAAAGAGCCCCCTAAAGACGCCCCTCCGCCTGCTGTGAATGTATGGGCGAAAAGGATGGAGCAACAGAAGGCAGCTTCTGCGACAGACGCCACCGAGGCTAAGAGCCCCACAAGAGAGCACAGAGTGGAAATTAATGTGGACAGTGCTAGTATGTCAGTGACTTCTCCTCCTCCTCCCACCTCCCCTGAGAGGAAGGGATTTAGCAAACCACCTGGTCCGAAAAGAGAGTTCAGTGGTCCCCCAAGGGGGAGAGGGAGAGGAGGGGAAAGGTCAAGTACACATGCCCCTGCGGGGAGAGGGATTAAAAAGGACAGAAGAGAACGCAAATCTGCGGAGCCCAAGAAGTACGAGGAAGCGCCACAACCGGTAAGTCCCAGCACATGTGTACTACATCCTTGGCGAAGTTCTTTTTAAAATGAAACTCCTTGTGCCTTATGATGGGTTAATAGTCGAGAGAGTGTTTTCCTAAAGTTGTCGAGTAAATGGTAGGTGCTGTTGATGTAAAAGCAAGTTTTGCTTAGCGTTCGGAGAGAATCTCTGCCCTCCGAATAAGTAACGGAGCCTGCAGATAGCGGGAAAATGGCCAAAGAAAGAAAAAAAGGATTTTCAAAAATAGTGATGAGTAAATGCACACAACTGATAGGCCTAAGATTTTTAACAACAGAATATGTCTCAATAGATGACATAAAAAAGTAAAAAAGGTACTTTAAGCGTCAGAGGGGTGCTAAAAAGCCCGAGTTTTTTATTTTTCTTTCGCGTTGTGTCTCTCTGAAAGTTACATTCTGCTGCCTAGAGTAAAATGAGAAGATTGTGCCAAGGCGCTTTTTGAGCTACGCACGTCAACAGGAAGAGGCCGTTTGTCTTTTCATATACCTTGATGCTGATAAATCTTTGTTACATAGTGTCTCTACTCTTACAGAGACGACTTTTCCGAAAATCTGGGCTAAACCCATACCCAAGAATGCAAAAATCCCACTTCTGGTTAACGCCCGTCGCTCAAAAACGTCTTTGTTCCTTATTGTTTGGATTAAAGCGGAATCATGACTTCGTTTTCTTCGCTTCGCGGCAATAAACGATATTTAATGAGGAAAATGAGGCGCTTGCGCAGAAAAGGTTAGCAATGGAGAAGAGAAAGCGATGAAAGCTACTGAGATTCTAAACCGGCGTAGCCAGTAATGCAAACAGTTTCCTCTCACTCGTCAGATATGTTACTCTCCAAAAGATGAGGCAAAATGTTCTATACGACAATTTTCCTTCGTTAATTCTTCCCCAAGAGTTACGCCATATTTGTCACATAATTCCGAAAAGAGCAAATTTGTTTTATTAGCAATGACTCGTCTATAATAATCCCGAATGTGTTCCTACTATCGAAAGCACTCTTCGCCTTGCTCATGACGACCTACAGTAACTTGGTCAATTAGATAGTTGATGTTCCTGGATTCAAAACGTTTACCACTGAGTTGCTTTGTCGCAAGGTCGTGCAAAAATCTTGATTAGTCCATTTTTACGTCTTTTTCGACAGGTCTTTCACAAGGCGAGCAAATTCTCCGCGCTTCTAGTTGACAATGAAGCAGCCGAAGAGGACACAGAACAATTTGAAGGAGAAGAAGAAACGTGATGAAAAGACAAGATTTGATCAAATGAATACCTCAAACACCTCACCAAGGCGGCGCATGATAACGACGGAAACCTCTGGCATTGTGTGCTCACTTCTGAGTTCACCAGCAAGCGTGTTTCATAAAAGTTGAACTTTAATATATTTTGACTTTGTGGCCTTGGTGAGGTCGCAGTAATTTTTAACTTTGATGATATTTAAATTTATTTCTTGAAGGACATTGTCCTTTCACAGTTTTTGCCGGATAGACTTGTAATGCACAGCCTCCTTTGAGGCCCAACAATCCTTCGGTGTCTCGCAAATTACTTTGTCACGCAAGGCTTCTCTCTGCAAGTATTGCGTCACGTTGATGATCCTTAGGAAAGTGCAAGTAATATTATGAGAAAACAGCACGTGTTGCAATTGTCGCCAGGTAACCGTTGTCAAGGTTACTTAGAAATGAGTATTTTTTTGTCCTTGCAAATGTTCTAAGTGGTAATTGGTTGTTGAAAAATAATCGTCTAGAAATTGTAACCTGAGCCGGTTATCCTGTAAAGGAAGGTGACGGTGAAGATTTCATGGTGAAGAAAAAAAATTCTCGCTTCAAGGTTAACTGAAGTGTTCTTAATCTCTATTCTAAGTCATTGGAAAAATGAGTTCATGATTTTATGTCATTGCAAGATAAACGTGAATATGTACTAAAAGTGAACTGTTTTGGTCTCCTCAATGTTCCGTCGGTTACCTTACGCTCAATTAATAGGGACCTTAAGATGCGACGACAGGGACGGCAACTGGAGCGCAAAAAAAGCAATAGGTTAAGATTAGCAAAACAACAACTTTGCACGTGCATCACGCTTTTTTGTACATTTCTTTGCCGTCACAGCACGAATACGGCGTGAAAATGCCTAATTTCACATTTTATGGAGGACGTAAACAAGCTACTAAGAAATTTTCTTTCTCTTTCTGAACTTGGATATGCTTTTTAGGAATTCAACTCCCAGGAGAGTTCGTCTAAATTTCACAAAGTAAGTTAGTTGGAACTGTCGCGATGAAGATTGAATGAAAGCGAATTCACTTTTTAGGCGATGTTTTCGCGGCCATCGCCTTTGTCGGATCTGAAGGTCCCAAATAAGAAGCTGAAGCGACGCTGACGGTGTCGGCGACGAAAGCATCACTTAAAAAGTGAATCTGTTCCTTTTCAAACTTCATCGCTCTTATTCGATCTCGTTCAATTTTATCAAATTTTGGCGAATTTTTCTGAAGTTTATGAATTCCAAAAGAAGCTTATCTAAGGCCTATACCAAACGTCGAACTATTCATGTAACGAACGAAACTCCAATTTGGGTCGACCTCAATTAAGTCAAGTTCGTCTGTTGGATCAGACGTCGAACGTAGGACCCGTCGAACCAATCAACTGAAAAAGACCAAAAAGCAATTTTAGCCGAACGAGGCTAAATATACATTCTCAAATTTTTAATTCACTAGTTTAATTCGTCGCATGTAAAGATCGACGTTTGTCGCGGAGACGATCTTCAGACGTCTGAAGCAGACGGATAGAACGTGTTGGACGATCCAAACTCATTCAGACGAACTTAACTGAGCCACACGTCCAACTTTTCATGAGTTCGGTTAGTCTCGTGAAAAGTTCGACGTTTGACCTAGGCCTAATGATGGCTGAACAGTTCTGATTAATAGGGAATTCTCTACACGACTGTACTGGTTGGCAAGCCGGTTCTGACAAAATGGATTGTAAGTGCCCTATCAAAGTGAAGAAAACGAAAATAAAATCGTTGTCTTTAAGTTCTTGTCCACCATTTAAACGTGAAATCGTGAAATAAGGAAGTTTCACGTCGTAGTCATGCAACGACGGCAAAGAAATATGCAGAAAAGCGTGATGCACGTGCAGAGTTGTTGTTTTGCTTATGGGGGTTCTGCTGTTCTCGTTGCCTTTGCCGTCAAAGGCGTCTCCTTTCAGAGTTGTGCCCGGTCGCTGTGTTGTATCAAATTAGAACTTAACCTGGATCGTCAGTTGCGTGTGAACCGAGCAAAAATATTGAACGGTTCCGTGTAAATGAAATATCCGGTCAAGCTGTTCAGCCTGTGAAATACCCTTGAGAAGCAAAACAACACCTTTGCACGTGCATCACGCGTTTTTGTACATTTTTTGGCCATCACTGCACGACTACAACGTAAACTTCCTAATTTCACGTTTATGGAAGACGTACACGCAAAAACGACCACGTCTTTCTTTTTCTGAACTTGTACATGGTCCTTAAGAATTGAACTTCAGGAAAATTCGCCTCCATTTAACTGACTGAACGACAAGGAGTAAGGTGATTAAGCTGTAAGCAAGTTGAATCAATTTTTATGCGACGTTTTAGCTGTCGCCGCTGTCGTATTTGCGTGAGCTCCCTGGTTTAACTGGCTCAGGAGTTGTTGAAATATCTTCGTTAACGGCAAAGGTGAAACAGGTCAGTTCAGACTTTTTTCTTTTAAGATTACTCCTTTTAAAAATCTTGATTTGCGTTATTCTTCAGATCGAATTCAATAATTGTTCATACTTTTAAAACAATTTAAAACATGCTTGTCTCTGTCGATGCTGTTCCTCGGTAATTTTAGGATTTAGAGGGATGTTTAGCGTAGCACATATTCTTCAAATAGCGGTTGTCATCCCCCAAATTGTATTTTTGCTGTTCCTATGTGTTAGGCAGTAGTTCGTTAATCTCTTCTTCTCAAAATGTGTGAAATTTTCCGCCATTTTCTCTACAGCACTGTAGCTCTGACAAAACAGCTGACGTCACATGTTCATCCCATAGCCGATAACTTCTGTTCACACATAAGAAAGGTGATTTCGGCCCGATTGAAGCTGCGCCGCGCCATACATATCGGATAGGTGTTCACACAAAACCTGATATTACTATAGCTTCTCCTATCGGCGCAGAAAGCTATCCGGCATAGAGCGTTTTTACATGACGTCACAGCGGCCATATTGGTCAGTCCAAAACAATAAAATGGCGGCCATGTTGGTGTTCCAAAGCAGTCCGCCGGGAGTTTACTTCTCTTCTTATGCAAACGCTTTCTTTTGTTCCAGAAAATTTGCATAGATGCTGGCCACGTGAGTGAAAACCGTGAGGGGGCGTGGAGGGGGGCTGGTGGCGCGTTTATTAGACAAGAGCAGGAGCCCATAGGCGTTTATTGTAATTACCGTTAATGATCTAATGGCCCCCATTTCATTGTTATGGAACACCAATATGGCCGCCGTGACGTCATGTGAAAACGCTCTTGTGAACATAGCCTGAGTTTATGCAACCTCGTCGCCAAGACTTCTAGGTTGCCATGCCCTCTTGACGCCATTTTATCGGATATGGCAATTTGGTCAACTCTTTAGCTGGTTATGAAGAATTAGCCGGGGGATTTGAGTCAATCAAAAGTGACCGGGATGACTGAGACGACCAGGAGAACTGGGATGACTAGGATGACCAGGACGACCGGGCCATGAGGGAGGAGTGGGACAACTGGGATGACCAAGGTGACTGGTATGACTGGGATGAACGGGACGACCAGGACAACTGGGACAACTGATTGGATTGGGATGACTGGAATGAACAATATGACTGGGATGACCGGAATGACTGGGATGACCGCGATGAATGGGACGACCGAGATCACTGGGATGACCGGCATGACCGGGATGACTGGGATGACCAAGATTAAGCATATCGTTATTGCGCTCGGCAACTTTTGAGCAACTTATGCCGTTGGGAGCAACTTTTTGCGGTTCTCGCAACCTCGAACAACTTTTGCCATTCTGAGCAATTTTTGCCGCAAAATTAGGTTTAGAACACATATCAAACTCGAAAATCTCAAAGATGACACAGAGAACTTCAAGTTATGCGAATTTCTCAGAGTGTCTATCAACCGAAAGGTAAGCTTAAAAGGAAAAATTTAATGCACATTTCGATAAATTGTAGAAATTATTATACAACGTCACAGAATATAAAAATGTTTTTGTATGAATAATTACTTAGCTAAGAAAAAATTTAATGGTGAGCTTAGGCTACGTTCGATAAATTAAATGTAATTTTCAAATTTCATTTCTACAACGTCACAGAATAAAATAAAAATGTTTTTGTAAAAATGAAAAATAATTTTGCCTAGCTAAAATCGAAGACTATAACTAAAATAGGTTTGCTTTGATTCATAATAATTTTCTGGCATGGCATGGATAAAAACTGAAAATTTGGCAAGTTTGATTTGCTCTTCAATATTTTTATCCATGGGGCATCTCTAGTTTTTCCTGAAAGTAATAGTTATCCGCTAAATTAGCTGGAAAGACGAAATCAAGCAAAATATGACCCCAACTAAATACCCTGTTTTAGAAGCTGGCGGGACAAACTACTCGCGCCCCCATATATTTCCGAGCAACTCAATAAATTTAATTTTCAAAGTTTTTTTCTACGCGACTTAGCTAAGACGCGTCTTATTTTAGAACAGCCCTTAGCACCTGTTTTTAGATAAGACGCGTCTTAGCTAAGACGAGAAAAACTTCGTATATCAAAATGCCCTTCGCGTCGACTTCGCGTCTTACATAAGACGCGAACGCATAGTACGCATGCGTTAATTTTTGGCGGGAAAATTATCGCTTGCCCTGCGGTGGATTGGCAGGCCACTGGCGGGGAAAAATTGTTTACAAATTACAACGCATTTTAGTTTCCTTGTCTATTCTGCTTTATTTTTTTCTTCGCTCAATGAGCACGCCGTTAAAGGTAAAGAGAAACACTTGGTCCATCGCAGAGGGAAAAGATTTTTTGTTATTATGTAAGGAGAAGGCGATAACAGACCTCCTGGACAAATGCGTGACATCTGCTGGCGTAAGTAGACCCTTTAACTTTAAACAATCACAATTTATATTTACTAATCAAATTGCTATCTTCGTATTATAAATTTACACTTGAAAAGTAAGTTCAATTCATTCACATGAAAACGAGTCAAGAACAGAAATAAGACGCGAACCATTTATACGAGCTGTTTTCGTCTTAGATAAGACATGCTCGTATAAATGGTCCAGTTTAAGACGCGTCTTATTTTTCCTCTTATAAATGGCCCTATTGTGTAGAACGGAGATCAAAGCTTTTAATTTAATAACGTTTAAACTTAAAATATCAAGAAATTTACGTGGCAAATTTTTCGGATTTTTGGCAATTTTTTTAGCAACTTTTCGGGATTCCATTAAGCAACTTTACAGTATTTTACGAGCACAATAGGGACAGGGTTATAGGGGATAGCTTGTGACAACCTGGGAAGGGGCTACTCCGCTCTATAATTGTCTGTACGGGAAGGATCCTATTTGGGCGAGAGAAGCGAGTCTCGCGAGAACACGCGAGCGAGCGGCGAAGCCACGAGGGGGGCCTCGCTCGCGCGTTCTCGTCTCGCGAGGCTCACTTCGCTGGTTCAAATAGGAGAACTTGCTCGCAGGCTACAAAGGGGTACCTTTACAGATTTCAGTATATGAGAGGGCTGGGACTTAACGAATTGAAGGATATGAAAGGATAGGGAAATCTGCCACTCGCCATTATTTAAAAAGAGCTTTTGATTAAGTATTTTAAAGGGCGTATTTATGGCTCCCAAATAATAAGAAGACTTCCTGTTTTAGCAATTTATTGGTATTCAAAAGGCGGGCCAGTAACAGCAGTTACAAGGAACGCAGTGTTATTTTGTAGAGATGTGAAATGGGAACCGTCATCAATGGAAGATGCGACCTTTAGACGGAAGAAAGTTGTAGAGAGGTGGCTGTTGGAGAAAGGTTTGAAGAAGCGTCGATGAACGGACTGTGCGCCAAAAAACGGAAAGGTGGCCGTTAATGGACGTTCGACTGTATACGAAAGGGGTACCTTATCTGTCGGAAATAGTATATAAAATGGTAAGGGGTTGGACCCGGGGGGAGGAACTCCCCGTATAAAACTTTGTTGAGTGTCCCCCATCCCACTCTCACCCCCACCCCCCCAACTCCCCACCAAGTGGGGCTTCAGCATGGAAAGAGTCAGTCAATCATAATCCAGACAGTCGACACACAAACGTTAAACGCACTCGACGTTGGAATGCCAAGGCGATGAGGAAATCGTGTGGCATGGCTTTTAAACATCTCATCAACTTGTAAACTGTCAAGCCAAGACAGGATAATCTAATGAAATTGTCAAGTAGCATTTATTGGAGGAACACAAACTTTTTTTGCTTATATAACACATAATTAACCAACATTAACCTGAACAACAACCTTCTTATTTCAATATAATTGACCTGAAAAACCAGTTAGTTGAGTAAGCCAAGAAAATAATAATATTAAAAAAATAATGAATAAATCATAGATGTCAATCAAACTACAAGCACAAAAAGCCCTTTAAGTAGGCTATCCTCTTACTTCTTTACCTTGTTATTGAAGTTATATAATCGATGCAGGACTGAGATAACTAAATATGGTATAGTACCAATGAGTTAAAACTTCAATGTTCGCGATCGATTTAATGTAAGAGACTTCGACCAGAAATCATTTGTTTGTCGAGAAATGACTTCAATTTACTCGATTTTTGGCTAGATCGTTTAAAGTAGTGTTATACGGAAGGTTACATAGTGTTTTTGCATTTTTCAGTTCCAATAAGGTGACATATAAACAAAGCACTCAACGTCACTTCTGACGGTATTCTACAAATGTCTGAAGGGACAGATTAGTCAATTATTTTGTTCTTCACCACACACACACATTCGTAACATACATACCCTTAAGGGTGTAGCCTTCGAGTAAGCTCTCTACTGCTGTTAAGGATTGTGCATTCAGTACTTATTAACTGTGTGCAGTCGATTGCTTTTGTATCACTTTAGGAACTGTGATCAGGTAAGTGCGCTCCAAAGGCGTGCTGTTTAGGCTGCTCAAGTTTTAATTCAGTCAACTCGTTTCAATTTATGATACTGAAAGTTAGTGTCATAAGTAAATAAGATGACAAGGTGCTAAGCTCGAAAGGTGTAGAATCCTGATTGCTTTTAAAGAGCACTTTTTCGCCATAAAATCTGGACAAATTAATATATCGTAAAGTATTTCCACCGGCTCTTTAAAGGTGAGACATGTGCTCACTTCCTCTCCGGTATTTTTCGCGTAAGTCTTGCTTTAGCAACGAGAATGCTAAAATATTTTAGGGTTTCTTTTTGTTTTCCTTTTTTAATTTCCCGTGTCACGACTATGTCAAATTTAGGTGAATTTTCCTGGAGTTTCATTTTTGGGGACTGCACCCAATTAAGTAAGAGAAAGAAAAGTTCGTCTTTCTCAGGAGCTAATAGAGCTTTGTATATTTACGTCGAAGGAAATTTCACGTATAAGTAGTGAGGTGGCGGCAAAGAAATGTAGCAAAGATTGTGATGTACGTGCAAAGTTGTCGTTTTGTTTGTTTTACCTATCTGTCTTGACCTTTTGCCTTTTGAGCCGTTTTCATGCACTGCCATCGCCTTAGTCGTTGCTACAGCGTCGTGAGTTGATTCGTTGCGTTATTCTTTCCCTGATACCAATTCACGTTTCCTACAGTTCTACGCTTTGCATTTCCTCACAATCAGATTTTATTTACGCTTAGTAGGGTTTAATCTGAATTATAGGTAAATGCCTCCTCACGGTCGAAAACGTGCGAAGTGTAGCGTCGCGCTGTATAAGCAGACGGCGGAAACTTTTAAAAAAGCCCCGTGACTCGCGCAGTTGTCGTGCAACGTGGAGCAAAGATAACGACATCATTTTGTCCAATCACGGCGCTGCTTGGGATCTTGTGTAAGTAAGCTTGCATAATGATTGACATGCGACAGGTGCCTCTTATCAATTCTACGAAAAAAATTACAAACTTAAGACATTTCCGGCTTAGGTAAGACAAAACGTCTTTTATGTTCGTTTTTTTTATGCTGAAATGGTAGACTTCTTCCTTAAACCATGCCCAGGGCACTAACCCGATCCGGCAAATTCTGCCAAAAGTATGATCTTTCATTTGTTTTTAAAGCTTAGCGCTTTAGTATCATTAAGGTATTAAGCGACAGATCATAATAGTGCCCGACCAAAAAGATTTTGTTCTGTTTTCAACAAATACAACAGTTTTCGTCGACTGACGGGGCACTTAAACTCCAGGGCTTAAACTGGCGCCTCCTCTTCAAAGAAGAATTCAGAAAACAAGCATTTCTCGATTCTTAGTAAAAATAGTGATATGATCAGGTGGAATTCCTATAAAACATCAAAATATACTGAAACAATTGAGACCATTTTTTGCCCTTAAATTAGTTTGTAACTAATATGATTTCATGTCATTTTAGTCGCCTCTAGCGAACCAAGACTGTGTGCGTAGTGTAAGCAAAAGGCAAGAAGCAACACGTCGCACTTAGTCTGTACATTTTTTTTATAGGAACACATGGCTTCCTCAGTGGTACAAGAAGATAAGGTAAGAGCAGCTAAAATGATTTTTAGCAAGTTATATTCTGTTTCATAGTTTTTTCACGGTCCTCACCGCCCGCCATGGTCGTGTCACCCTCATGGTCAACAGATAATCGTTGACGCACCATGTGGTTCTGATTTGTTCTGTACCGGTAGTCTTGTGAGATAAATCGTTTGTTTTTCGGTTTTTTTTCAATGAAATTTTCAGTTCTTTCTTTTGACTTGAGCTTTAATTTTTGCCTTAATATTGTGAAGTGAAGAAGGGTCGAAAACTTGTAAGGGTGTACAGAAGGTTTGGTGTTGCTTAGGCTGTTAAAGCTTTAGTTCAACCAGTTTCAATTGACTAACTCTATAAAAGTGAAACTGTAAGTATCAGAAGTATTGTAAATAAGTGTCGTAAGTAAAGAAGATGAACTAAGGCCTAAGGCCAAAACGTCTGGAATAGCTCTAATTTGCACAAGAAAGAAACAACTGAAGGATTCTGGTAGTTGTGGTAAAACGACGTCATTGTCGTCGTAATTTTCCTGTTCTCATTGACTGTTCTAAGGCTGAGCCATTGATTTCTAACTAATTTGTGTGGTTTTAACCAAGAGCCATAATAGGACCTGTCCTATTATGGCTCTTGGTTTAAATTATTTCACGAGGAAATTCAACGAACGCTGATTGCTTTTAAAGAACACTTTTTCTCTATAAAAACTAAACTGCAATTACAGTGCAATAAATCTATCGTGAAGTACAGTGTACGCTCCCCAAAAAGAAGACAGGTGCTCACTTCCTCACTGCGTTGTTAGCTAAATAGTTAAGTTATTCTTTCCCCTGATTTTTCACGCTTGGCACAGTTTAATTGGAATGATACGAAACTTGAATGCTTCCTCCTGGCCGAAAGCCAGCGTGTCAGAGGAAATTTTCTAAAACGTGTCCTGCGACTCGGGCACTCGTCCGGGCGCGTGCAGGAGGTACTCGTTATGAAATCGCTCTATCCAAAAATTTTTTTGACGTATTCAGTAATCTTCATTGATACCTTGAATGGTTCCTCGTGGCCGAAAACGTGTCGAGCTGCACAAGCAGACGGCGGAAACTTACTAGGAAATGTTCTGTGACTCGCGCACTTGCCCTGGCGCGTGCAGGATCGGAGGCAACATTATGAAATCTTTCTGTCCAATCAGGCGCCGAATTAAAATGAGTTCGACGTCTTGTGCTTGTAAACCTTGCCCAATGATCGAGACGCGTGCGATAGGTACGTGTCGATCGAATTCTCCATATAAAATGAAAAACTTAGAGACATTTCCGGCTTAGCAGAGCACAGAAGCAGTCGCCGATACCCAGGTAAGACAAAATGTTCCTTTTCCCCTTCCTTATATCCTGCACAGCTGATGAGAATCTACGCTTCCAAATTTTGTCACAGGGCCAGAAGTTATAGTCTTCGTCTTTTTAAACAGAGCTAAAATTTCCTGCCGGCAGAAGTTTCTCACAATGAGGAAAACTAGAGAGAACTCTGCTAGCCGGGCAAAGAAAAAGCCCTCAACCAAAATGGATTTTTCGTCCGTTTCCGACAAATACAATAGTTTTCATTGGCAACTTTTAGCGTCTTTTAAAGTAGATCTCAGTCAAGTTTACATCAATCTTATTTCAGATGTAATAGTTTCTAATTTGAGCTTTAATAGCCTACTCAGCTGTAGACTTGAAAATGAATTTCCCTCTAAGATGAAACCTCATCCTTCAGATCCTTACCAATTTGTTTACTCTCTAATCAAAACAGTCTCAGGAAATTAAGCATCAAATGCGGTCTTTGGTTTAAAAACAAACGGCACTTAAGGAGAGTTCGTTGTTTTTTGTATGTTTTCAAAAACATTTTGAAAACGAGACGAAAATCGATGGCTCGATTTGGAACAATTTGCGTGTTTTGACAAGAAGCGTATGTACCTATATGGAAATAACTTCCGGGAAGTTCTTCCTCGACTAGAAAGTGGTCAGGTCGAAAAAGCAACGTATTGTGAGAGTTACATCACCATGTATGTATCTCCTTGTAGCATGCTGGTATTGTATGGCCGACTTGAAATAACCTGCGGTTTTCTAGTTAAGGTACACTTTCTTTTGTACCGAGATGCATTGTTTTGTATTTTGTTTTATAAGCTTAAATTTAGTTTCCTGTGACAAATAATTTCGTTTTAACTCTAAAGTAATCAAGTTGTAGACTTCAGCGAAGCTCAGCGATTTCTTTTGAAGGAAGAATACTTAAAAGATGAGTACAACCATTTCTCATATTTTAAGAGGACTATCAAAAATCCGAAATCAATGATCATGATAAGATCAGAGGAAGTGCCTATAAAAAAAACCTTGAGAAGAGGGAGGACTATTTTTGTCTCTTAATTTGTAACTAAGAGAATATCATGTTATTTTAACAGGGAGCTAGACAGTATGCATGTCATTTCGGGATCGGGTAACACGTGGAAAAACCGTGTACAGCCCATACCAAAAGGCAAGAACACGTAACAATTGTACTGTATATTGTTTTACAGGAAAACATGGCTTCCTCGATGGGACAAGACGATGAAGTAAGTGCTCCTAAATTGATTTTTATAAAAGGTTTTTTTTGGCAGCGATCATAACATAGCGTTTCCTTGCGGCCGACAGAGAATCGTTAATTCATGCAACAGCTCTCATTTGACCTAACTTGTTTTGTAACAGTAATTTTATGAGTTGAATTGTACGGTTTTCGGTTTTGTCGAAATGGAATTTGCGGTTTGCTTTGTCTTGAGTTGTACTTTGTGCCCTTTTGAAGTGGAAACGGCGCCTCAAAAGATCGCGCTAAACGTCGAAATCTTCGTCCCAAAATATTCGCTACATATAGCTGACCTACCCTAATCATCGGGCTCTTTGAAATTCTCTTTGTTCGCGTATTCTTTGCATCCGTAAACAAAACAGAGAATGTGGAAACGTAACGAAGTTTGATCTTTTCTGATCGGTTGTTTAAACGTTTCAATTGCAGAGAAAAATATTTATAGAAATGGAAGTTTGAGGAGCCTAGCTGACCTCGACTGCCTATCTAAAAAGCTACATGTTAACCTTCCTGTCTTGATAACTCGTAGTTGTAAAATTGGGAAGCAAAGACAATTTAAGGAAAACACTCGTTTTTATGTAGTTTTAATGTAGTTTTCCTGACGTTTTCAGAGTACTTAATGAATTAGAATTTTTCCTCTTTAGGCTTTGCTCTTTCTTATAAACTCCATAGCTGATAATCAAGGCATGTGGTCCTCCGATTCAGAAGCCATACATACATTCACTTGCCCTCAAATGTTTAGGGTTCATTTTTATAGTTGTTACATCTAACATCAAAATTTTCGGTAGGCTTTTTCGCTTGCCATTTTCGCAGTCCATCTCGAGAACATTTTTTCAAAGAAGCGCTCAGCTAGATTTGTCTGTTTACCACCATGCCGCTCATAAACGAACTCAGGGCCTTAGTCATTGCATGACCGAAGCAATGCGCAAGTTTCGACGGACAGCCTTCGCCTTGTAAACATCTACAGAACAGTCATCATGTAAGGCCGACTTATAGATCACTGTAGTCGCTGCATTTTAGTTGGAATAAGTCGACTCCATGCACGAAGTGAATCTCATCTTACTGTGAGGAGAAATGTAATGTTTTCATGATTTGTTGAAGACTGTTTTGACTCGTGTTTGGGCTCAAACTTCAAATGAAATTGTTGAGAATGTACAGAGGGCTTCCTTTAAGCCTTTCCTCTGAAAAACTTAAAGACGAGTTGTTTGGCTGTTTGATGAAAAATCGCTGGCAGGGGTTTTCACAACTCGGAGACCGACGCCACGAGGTTCAACCTTGCGCCTATATATCCAGTATCCTAACTCTGAGTAACGATCATGATCCGAGTATAGCGTATATAAACTACCGTAAACTGCATGCATACATACATGTAAAGAACAAGTGTCAACGAAAATACATGACTGTGGACGCTGAAATTCAGGACTTGGTATAAGGCCTACTTATGCGATTTACTGAGCACATCCGAGACTTTATTGTTTTCATTTCTTATTTATCAAACCTGTTTTGATGGGCTTGACTAGAACCTTGATCGATTAAATTATTTGGAAACTGTGCAGATAGCTTCCCTCATTCGCTCAACAAGATAACGGTCCTTTTTCTGGCTATCTCGGGTTAAATTCTCTGGGTTGAAATTTTGTTGTGAAGTTTAAGAAGAAGGTCGACTGAGTAAACCTTCTAAGGGCTGTGTCACAGTGACTGAGTCACCCAGCGCGGGAACATGACCAAGGTTTTAGCTCATATAAACACAACTGATATCCCGTCTGAGTACGAGAGTCTTTTGTCGGTGGTCATGGGGTTATTCAGAGTAGCAAATTTAGATACCATTTTGTGCAACCGATCATGTAAAGAGTTCTCAAGAACAGTGCAAAGGAAACTTCATTCGCATCTTATAATTTTGTTTGATAACTTTGCTTGAAAACGTCGAATTTCTCAAATTGTACTTAAACAAAACCAGGCTAAAGAAAAAGATATGTCCCTAGTAAAATGATTGATGCCAAGCAACTTTAGAAGCTACTGATAAATAGTCAGCGCCGTAAATAGTTATAGCAAGTCAAGTTCAGTCTGTTCTGGTACATACTATTTACCCTTGTGATCAGATCACGGTGAGTGGTAAAGAAAAAGTTAATCAGGTTTTTCTTCATCCTACAAGTCACCTGCCAGCAGCGAGCCTTTCGCGCTTTCGCTTACTATATCGATTTTGGCGTACTTGACAAAGCATTGTTTCTCCTCTTCGATTACAAGAAGAGGACAAAAGGAGGCTTTGGCTTGCAGGGGTGCGAACAAGCTGAAGCCGACCGATCAATGAAATCAGTGTCAACCAGGCTGTCATATATTTCTAATGAAGAAACGTAGACTAAATAAGATATCGATATAGTCAATATAATCGGCATTGTCTCTTGAGTCTGTTAAGTAGCCGATTCTACTGATTCCGCTATTTTTCCCTTGGTGCTCAGTTGATGAGAAGTAATAAAGAGATAAGCAGTAGATTCTTGTTCATCATACAAGCTGCAGATCGAACTCTTTCTTTTAGATTAAGTCAGGCTGACATAATTATGTTCGTATCATGGAGACTACTGAAGAGACTGAATCAGATTTAAAATATTTGAAAGAGGTTAGAACTTCAGTTACTGCACCGAAAGAGGCACACAATTTAAAGGGAATGAAACTGAAACTTGTTACATAGGTAACAAAGATAACATTCAATTTATCATTAACTCAGTGTGCAACGGACTCACTGAGAACCTGAGATCCATAACATCCTTTCAAGATTTTAAATCCAAAATGAACCAAACTTCTTTTCAGCAAAAGTGTTAATGTAATATATGTATTAAACGAGTAGTTTGATTCCTTTATTCATGAAATTTAGGCTTGTATATATGCCATTTATTTTTATTTACCAGATGAGTCTGTCGCACAAGAGTTCTCTCAGGGGCACCCAACGACTGTTTTCTGTAAAATATCTGTTCAAAAAAGCAAATATTGCTTAGAATTTTCTATTGCTTGAGAACGGCTAAGAAATTCTAGATGACCGTTCCATGCGTTTACAACTGATTTTCGAAGCTTATCTAATAAATTCCCTACGATTTTCTGAAGTTTAATCTTTCATATTTCACTCCCCAGTTAAGGCTATGTTTCACAGAAAAAGGAAACCTAACATTTTCGGATTCGAAAAGGTCATGGAGAGAGGAATCAGAAAACTTCTCAGTTCCATTAAACGTTAAATTGCATCTAAAATGTTGGGGAAAATCATACTGACGCCCTTGTAATTTCGAAAAGGCTCAAGTTCCCCTAGCATGACTGAACAGATACAAATTTTATAGGGCGCCTTAGAATGCATTTCTACAGATCTAAAAGTGACTTTAGATACCCTAAAAAAGTGCCTTTAACGTATTTAAGGGCAACCCTCGTTGGGTGTTCCTGGTCTGTCGTGTTTATTTTTCTTCGAGATACGCTTTGATTTTTCAAAGCTACTCTGCAAACCTATGTTTAGATAAAGACCTGATTACAAATACAAGAAGGGAATCCTAGCACATTTCCAAAGACACACCAAGCCTCACTGACTGATGAGTTTAGTGATTGTTATTCAGTGAAAGATCTGGCAAATGTCCGAGGAGACATTTAAGATTCGGCGTGATAAATAAGGCCATTGCTCCGTTGATTACGTGCAGTTTTTAACGGAGACGAACTAAACTAAGTTCTGCCAAGAATTAAACCGCTTCCGACTCTGCATTCTGGTTATAAGCTCCTAGATACAAGTGCATTCTAGATATTCATCACAGAGTTTCATGGCAAACGTTTGTCAGTGCGGGAAACTTAGATAAAAGACTTATTATTTCTTTCTGAAACCCCAGGACCCTAGTTCAGTTCGAAACAGTCGAAACTGTTAAACTAAATATACACGTCTAGGAACAAAGAGCCTTACATAAAATATGGTCAAGCGGAGACTTGTTTTAAAACTATGTGAATCTCTCAAACAGTCTGCAAGAAAGTATGTTGTTTTAAGAAGGAGGAAGGTTTCCATGCAAAAAAACCCCTTGGCCCTCTTATTCCTTTTTGGAGGGGTCGTTTTTGTATGACTTGTATGGAGCCCTTCAGAAGAGTATTTGTTTTGCTAGTCTTTATATTACCGCGCTTTTTTATAACTTAAATTCAGTTGTTTTAGTCGAGGTAACTCAGCAACACTGCCTTGAAATGAATAGCAATTAAACACGCCAATTGTCCTAGATCAGTTACCACCGAAGAACTTCGTCTCGTTTTTCATTATGCGAAATGCAAGGAAGTGATCGAGATTAAAGGGTTTATTGTTACACCGGAAACCGCGTTTGACGTTTAAAATTTCCTGAGATTGTTGTGATTAGAGTAAGTAAGTTACGAAAGGATGGTTACACTTACTCAAATCCTTCACTCCTAGACCAACTTATGGCCCCCCGGGGAGCAATAAAGTGTCCCTTTGGACTTTAACAAAGTTTGAAGACTGGCGATGAGCGGTATAAATTTGTGGTACCAACTTTTACAAATACTTAATTCGATTCAATTTCAACCCGCTTTAAACAGAGGGCTCCCACATCCGATTAGATTATATAACATTTGACTTACTTTATCGATTCCTTTGCAGGACGTTTTGCAATAAAAGAAGAGTTCTGAAAGCTAGCATTTCTCACGTTTTGGGACCATCAAAAATCAGTGTTAAAATATCACTGAATATCAATAACAATGATAAGATCAGAGCAAATTCCTGTAAAACATTAAAATATGCTCATTACATACTATTAATGCTATTTTTGTCTTGTTTGAAACAAAGATGATGTCAACATGCTATTTTTGACGTGTTTGTATAGCCTACTGATTCCACCAAATACTAACCCTTTGTGTGCCATATCGGGTAACAGGCGAAAGGGTGTACTGGCAAAAGGCAAAAGGCAAACCGTAACCGCTTACACTTAAGAACTTTACAGTTTTTCAAGGAAAACATGGCTTCCTCGATCGTGCAAGACGATAAGGTAAAAGCTGCTAAAAGTATTTTTAAATAGTTATTTTTTCTTTCACAGGAATCCGTTACATATATAGGATTTTACTTCGCCGCCCGCCCGGGTCGAACGGAAAAGCGTTGATAAACTGGTATTAACTTGACCTGGGTTGTTCTGTAACCTACATATTATAATCTGGATTGTTTGTTCTTAGGGTACTTTCTGAATGAAATTTGCAGTTCCTTCTTTTGCCTTGATTTTTAGCTTTTGCTTTTGTGGAGTGAAAACACCTAGATTTTCTAAAGATCACGCTAAGCGTTCAAAACAACTCGAGACGAATGTTTACACAATAATGATCCAAATATCTTGCTCTTTGTTCGTATTCTTTACGCCCGTGGACAACGAATGTCTAAATTTAATTTAGTCTGCCTCTTTTCTGGTCTTTGTTCAAACATTTCAATAGCAGACGAAAAATAATAGAAAGGCCAGAATTTAAGAAGCATAGATGACCTTGAGACCTGCCTATCTAAACTCTAAACTTTATAATGTTGTCCTGTCTTAGTTCATAAAGACATGTAGATGGTAAATTTGCTCGAAAGTGAAATTACATATTGCTTAAGGAGACTCTCATTTCTTTGTAGTTTTCCGACTCCGTTTTAAATTTCCAAATTGACTGAAAGGTTTACCTCTTCAGAGGCTATGCGGCGGTTGCTTGTTCTAGCTTTCAGTGGAAGTCCGTCTTTATAACCTGTTATAACCATGAATGATGGTCCCCTCATTTGCCTTTAAATATTTAAAGAGTACATTTTTAAAATCTGTTTAATCAAAGGTCAAATCCTTTTGTCGAGCTTTTCAATTTGTTTATCTCAGAGTTCATTTTGACATCATTTTATTGGAAACTCTGTTATCCTAGATCAGTTTCTTTCTTCCTGTTTGGCTATAAGCGCTTAGCTTCCTAGTGTCCGTCCGGCGCACGAACTATAGTGGCGTTTCGTTGCAAGACCGATGACCGTCTGCAATGCAATGCAGAACAATACAGAACAACGGAGAACAAAGCATGCATCATGCAGACATTACATTTGACTGTACTTCCTGAAATAATTTGGTGTAAGGTGACTTCATGCGAGTTAATCTCAACAGTGGCGTCATCAGTCAATGTTTTCATCTTTTGTTGAAGGTTCGACTAAAACTTCAGGTGAATTGTTGGGCAGACTGTACAAAAAGATTCCCTCCATCCCTTTACAAAGTTTAAAACGCTTGGTGATAGGAGATCAGGGTAAAAATCTCTGAGCTTTCCACTAGTTTAAGAAGGACGCCACGAGGGAGTTCACGACATATTAGCTTTGTACTGTGTCAAGTGTCCAAATCAGTAATGTCTAAGAAAAAAAAACTGCTAATAAATGCTACAACACAGAACACACACTGTACATGTGGTCGTCGACATTATTTGGTGTAAGGCAGACTTCATGCGAGTTAATCATAACAAATGAATATCTCAATGTTTTCGTTTTTTCTGAACAAGAGTTATTTTGACGTGTTTGATTAATACAATCAGTCAAATGAAACTGGAACTGTAAAGAAAGCTTTCCTTCTTTCCTTAACAAAATTGATAATGTCATGTCCTTGTTTGTTTGGTATTTGGTTATCTCTGGGTTTATTGTTTTTTTCACAACTTTAAGAAGAAGGCCACTATAGCAACAACCTTATGATGTGCGAAAGTCTCCCAACAAGAACTGCCCTAGGCAAGGTGTACATACTGATAAACTCTCCCATCGTGTGGGTGCCAGACTGAGTTTTGTGGCAGTGGTCAAATTCTATGAATTTCATACGACAGAATAGAGGATTGAGATTAAGGCTGACAGAACTGAACAAATCCACGTTAGGCCTATCTTTCTGGTGCGAAGCAGTTCTCCCTTGGTAGGGTTTTGCAGATTGAGATTTATGAAGCCCATGTCAAGAGTTCTTTGCAAAGGAAATACATTTCCGATGAATTTTAAGTATGGAAAATTTCGTAATTTATTTATTTGTAAACAGTGATGCATACACTTTCTAAAATTGTACTTTAAATAAAACCAGGTTGAAGGTTCCTCATACATTAATGCTGAGTAAATTTGGTAGAAGCTAGATGATAGTAGGCAGTGTGCAAAACACTTGGGTTTCCAGAGTCTGTTTCACACAGTAGCCGATTATTTGTCCTTGTTACCATCAGTTAGTGGGTAGTAATCAATACAATCCCAAGCCTTCTAAGCAAAACAGGCCTGAGACCTGATACTAATGAGGGAATCTATTGATTCGCAATAGCACTCAAGTCAAGTCAAAGTCTAGATCTGTTTCGCAGTAGCCGATTCTTTATCCTATAGTGATGATCAGTTGATGAGTAGTAATTCATTCTTCTTCATGCGAGCCGTTCGATCAATGTCGGAAATTGTCCTCCTAACCAAGCCAGGCTGAGACATGTTCCTAAAGAAAGAATTCGCACATTAGATTCAAAGGTAGCAGACAAAAATAAGGGGTTCCGTATGTATCCAGTATGTAATAATAGCAAGCCAAGTTTAGTCTAGTCTGTGTGGCAGAAGCTGTTTCTCGGTTTTCCTAGCTATGATCAGTTGGTGAATGATAACAACTTTATTGACTTTATCTTCGAGATGAAGATTTCAGTACCAAAACAATAACAAATGAAAAAAAAAGTAAAATAAAAGTTAAGTAAGAAAGAAAGGAACAATTGAATATTATCATAAAAGAAAAAATTACTTGGCTATGTACGGCTTCTACGCTACTCGTATGGTAAGAAAGTTTAATTAGAGTTCGGATGCATCACAAGAGGCACTGAGATTTAAGATGTTTTGATCGCACATAGACATGATATATAAAAATAGTGCCTTGCAAGACGTATTGGTAAAATTACTGTTTATCGATACACCTTATATGAGAAGGTTGATGAGATGGTACATTTCAACAAATAGTGGAATTCATCACCAATTTCGGATCTATTACAAAGTGGGCAAAGCCTCTCAACTCTGGGTATCTTCTTGTAGCGCCCAGATTCAATAGTTAGCAAGTGGCAAGAAATTCGCATTTTGGTTACTGCCACTCAGCTTCATTCATCGTACAAGCCAATCGATAAATGAAATTGTCTTGCTAACCAAAGCAGGCTGATTATGTCCCTAATGAAGGAACAATGAATGATTCTCTCATTAGAAGCCAGCAGACACAAATGAGCAATACCCGATTCAGTTTTTTTTAAAGCAACTCTGGCCTGGCATAGTACAGTAGTAATAAACATATATACAAACTGAAGTTCGATCAACCAAACCAGGTTGACGTGTTTTTCCTAACTGTAATTACTTCAGTTCAGTATAATACACTCCCGTGACCCGGCTGATGTATAAAAATATAAGTTAAGTTGCTACTTCAAAATACCCGAAGCGATCAGCGACTAAGTATCGTTTGCCGGAACACAGTAAGCCTGTCTAGCTCAGTAGTCAGATGGGCTTTTAATATGCAACCCAAATCAGTGAAAAACGAATTCGTTGAAAGGTTCGCTAAATGTCTGTGGAGTCATCAAGAATGGAAGTGATACTGTACAAGGCTTTTGCTTCATTGATTACACTGAGAGGATGTATTTTCGATGAATCGACAACAGATGTTCTGCGAAGAGGCCGCTCGCTCAGAATGTTCATTTAGGCTGTCCACAACCACCAATCTCAGTCACATATGAACTCAGAACTTAGAAATAAACACTTGTTTAGCCTGTTTTCCAAAAACCCCAAGAACCAGAGTTGACTGAGTTGGTCGGAGAATAGGCCCGAAATTATGCGAAGTGTAAGCAAATGTTCTCGTTTAGTAACAATGGAACTTATAAAATGTTTTTGAGTCTAAACTCTGAATTTTATATACATATATAACCCTAAAACAATTCATGAGAATTTAAGTCAATCGTTGTTTAAAACTTTAACCCTCAGGTCAAAGCAAAATACCTGCCTAAGGTTTATGTTGTTTTGAGAAGGTGATTTTTATATCTGACATATTTTATGTTTTTTAGCAGTTGTTTCGTATTCATCCAGTTCTCGAGTAAAGGCAAATCATCAACGCTACCGGTAATTACGAATAGCAATTTAATGGTCGATATATGGAACAAAGACTGAGCATTAAACCTGCTCGCGTTAATTTTAACCAGGAGTTCCTACAAACAATCTATAGAATAACAATCTATAGCATATTTTCGATTTCCTGCCTAACAAATGGTCTAGCGACAACTCTATCATATTGGCCACTCTATAAACAAACAGGTATATAAGGCAACAAACTTAACTTATTGTACACCTCGAGATGAAAAGACCAGTACCTACAAAATTAGGCATTTGACTCAGAACACAAAAGGCTACGATTCCTTAAATATCCCGGTGGAGGGAGGCACTCCCTTTATATGCAAAACTGGCGTGTGCCGCTGAGCAGGGTATGTTTTTCAGGGTCTCGAGTCTTTACAATTTCTCCGGGGGGGTACTCCCTTATATAAGCCATATAAGTATGTGCCGCCCCTAAGGGTAGGGTTTTTGCGCCGGTTTGGTCTGAAAACGGGTATATCTTGATTTTGCCCATTTTGGTCTGGAATCGGGTATGGTTTTACGAATGAACTACGGTTGCGTATCAATGTGTTCGTCGTTTCATTTCCAAAGGAATAAGAAAAAAGTGTAATATATGAATTCGAAATGGAGATTAAGAAATCTTTTTGTTGCGGTTTTAATCTCAGCAATGACAGCATAATTTCTGTTTTTTGTTGTTGTGTTTTGTGACCGGCCACCTCCAGGTCTGAAAACGGGTAGGGATTTTGGAGGCCAAGTCTGAAAACAGGTGTGGTCTGAAATAGAGTCAAGATTTAGAGAACCGGGCGGCACCCACCCTACCAAGAATTCCCAGGAGTACCCCCCAGGGACAATTTCACAATCTAGTGTCTGAACAAAGCGTCTTTCTTGGATAGGAATCCTATAAAAGACTGAGAAGCAGTGGCAGTCCAGACCTTCAGATAAGGGGGGGTCCAGACCCTGAGATAAGGGTAGGGGGTGGTCTCAAAAACATTTTTTTTGGCCCTTTGGGCCTCAGTTTGGTCTAAAATTCCGCCACTATGAAGGTTGGCGATGAACGGTGTGGTACCAAAGTAGAAAGCGAAACGAATTTGGGTAAGAGAGTAAAGGAAATAAGGTCTTTTCTCTAAAACGGGGAAGTGAAATGAACATTTTTGTTTGTTTTGTTCTATTCGCTGAATGCAACTGTTGAAAGAATCAGATACAGATACAGCAGCGGCCGGTTGACGGCGGATGCGGACAAGTACAAATAATATGGGCTTTGAATGACATGCAAAATAAATGATGTATTAACTACCGGGATAAAGCGACCAAACAAGTGATACCTTGACCCTCGCTGTGATTTGATCAACTTTGAAAAGCAACTTGAAAAAATTGTTAAGCCTTAAATTTCCTTATCCAGGTAGTAGGTAAGACTTCTTACTTAGTCGGTCAAGTAGTGTCTGAATTGCTAAATTGAATTGGTTTTGTTACTGAATAGTATAAGTAAAGTATTCCATGGCGCTTGAAAAGAAAGTCATAAGTAGAATGACCTTGGTTTCCGTCGAACGAAAGAGAGAAATTTTAGAAATATTCGGTGATTAAGAAACTTTACTTCTAAGACAAGACTTTATTTTCACTGCAGTGTTGCAGTCAGCTCTCTTTTATATGATGACCATCTTAATACTTATCACTTAATGACGACTAAAACGGACATCTAGTTTGTGCTGCTTACCTTTCGTAAGATTCTCCTATCTCGGTAGGGTACTACGCCATACCGGGGAGTTGGTACGTGTGCTTCAGTGAATAATTTGGTTGTTTCAAATCTTTTGGGGGCGCACAGGTCAATTTTTCTGATCCCATCTCCGTACGCATGCCGTGGGAGAATTGTTTTGCGGTTCCCAACCAACAGCTACTACTTGTTTACGGTGGATCTGGCGCACAAAGGAATGCTTTGCACTCGCCTCAGAATTAAAGGACTCTTTGATACGCGGCTACTCACTAACAAAACAATTTACCAAAAACTTCAGGAAAAGCTTATTCTTCAGTCGATTAAGTTGTGTCTGAATTGTATCTCTGGTACTTAGTATAGTCTTTGTTATGTTGAAGGAGACATTTGTTTTTGTTAACAGTTTAAGTGGTTTATTGAAAAAGAAAATCATACCGGAATAAAATGACCTTGGTCTCGGTCAAACGAAATAAATTTTGCGAAACATTCGATGATCAAGAGAATATCATTTCAAAGCGGCCATGAGTTTAGATTCTTTTCAGTTAACTTTCTGTTATTCAATGGGCTATGTTAAGGTGAGTTCCACAGTTTTCTGTCAAAGCTCAGACGAGGTAATGACTTAGTATTTTCGGTCATCCGTTCTCATGTTTGGAACCCCAAAAGAAATTATCCAATGATTCTATCAAATAAAGGGAAACAAAGTGTGATTGGTTTTTGGTCATTTTTAGACAACCGAGGAGTTACCTTGAGGAAGTTGGCCCAGTTTTGTTCAAGTTGCTATCCGTTTCCAAGTCCGGCCGGCCATTTTATTTCCCTTAAAAGGTCAAGGTTGAAAGAGCCTTCGTGGTAGACGCCTATCTTACATCTTAAAGAAAGGTCAGAGAGTAGACGACGATTTAGATATTGCAAATCTCATCATCTTCGCATTTTTTCAGTTCCAGTTAGATGAACAAATAATTAATAAGGTACTTAACGTCACGTCTAGTGGTATTAAATAAATGTCTGAAAATCATTTGTATTTTACATCAAACACAGTCTTAACACGCATTCAAAAGTGGGGGGGGGGGGGGGGAGGGGGGTTCCCTTATATGGCCTATACGGGGATGTGCCCTGACAGGGTATGGTTTTTCACCTTCCTGTCCTGAACATGGTATATAATTTCGTGTTTAGTCTCTTCTAAATTCCTAGATGAATTTTCTATACAAAAGCAATGTTTAAAACGTGAATTTGCTCTGTTGCAATTGCCAATAACTGGTTTTAAAACATGACGGCGTGCATTTTGTCTTACAGGTTATGAATTTAGGATTTTTTTGTTCTAACACGGTAGCCCTCAGCGGCTCACCTATACCCAAACCTGCTTGATCTTGCTTGACTAAACAGGTTCTGTATTTTTGGGTACTAAAGTAGCAATTTTATCCTCTCTTGATAAACTATGTTGTTATCTGCCGCTGTTTACTGTACTCTGCCTGCAAAAATTACCAGCAGATTTTTATAGTGAGTTAGTGCTAAATGCGTTTGGAATGATATGTGAAAGGGTGCGTTCACATAACGGCCCAGCGAGTACCAGACTAGAGCACGGTGGCCGAACACCAAGTCTGAATGCTACCCAAGTTTTTCCGTTAACTTACCTCATTAGTTACGGCACAATGAGTTGTGTTAGTTGATCATCTGCGTAAATCGTTCTCCTATAATGCATTCTACAAGTCCACCCTCTATATTTATTCATGTCTACCACATAAGAATTGCAGTGATAAATAACAACAAAAATTTTTTTTCCTCGTGTAAAACATTTTGATTGTATTTTCAGTTGCATTAGGCAATGGACACTTTGCGGAAAACGAGATAAGTGCTAAAGAATCACTAGCCAAATCGTGCGAGTGTTCTTTAAAATTCTCAAACCCGACAATGCGTGAAAACAGGAGCCTATGACTATCATGGACTCCTGGTGAAAAACAATCTGATCCGTGAATTGCACGCACTCTTATTATTGGGTCGGAAAGCGGTTGAACGTCGTGGCGCGTGCGCAATAAAGGCAACATCTTGAAATCGTTCTGTCCAATCACAACTCTAGCATTAACAAGAATCTTGTGTAGCGTTGATTGATGAATCTCCCATACCCACGTGTGTATTTGAATTTTCCGTAAAAACTACAGTCTTAAGATGTTTCCGGCTTACGGCGTGTAACAACAATGGTTGGCCACAATTGTCTGGTACTCAGGAAAAAAAACGTGATTTGACGAGTGAAAGAGAGCTTAAGTGCCCTAACCCCAACGGAAGATTTGGCAGGTATTTTTCACGTAAATATCATGTTTACTTAATATGAACAGGACACATGTAATAAATAGATTTAACCAAGGCCAAAAGCCAACCGCTCGAGGAATCTTTTAAGAAACATCTTTCTCAAGTAACTGAACTTCTGCCGTAAGCAGAAAGCAAACTGAATTCCACCTTAAAAGGATAGACCTGAGCCCGCCATCAACTGAAAACCAAAATTGAATTTGTTTATTTTTTGTGCTGCACACTGACTTTCACTCAAAGGAAAGACGAGCCACGAAATCGATTTTTTTTAGCAATTATTTCCAATATTTGAAAATCTTGAAAATCAAGCTGATCCCCAATCGAGAATGGCAAAAAGTTCGAGCTTTTCCTTCCAAATGTTCGCGCACAGGGAATCCATGAGGACTTGTGAAGGGCTATTCTGTCACAGGGCAAGTTTAACCCAGTAGAAATTTTTAGTGTTAAAAAGCGTGCGAAGTGGGCCAAGGTACCAGCTTTGACCTTTCTTGGCAAAGTGTACCGAACCGTTGTTCTTAGCTCTAATCAAAACAATCGCAGGAAATTATACGTCAAATGCGGTTTTCCGTGTAAAAATAAAAAACACGCAATTTTCGCACGTTTTCAAAAAGACCCCCAAAACAAAACGAAAATTGATGGTCAGGTAATTTCGAGGATTCTAGCCTACTGATTGCATAATGCAGTACCCACGGGCGCGGGGGGGGGGGGGGCGGGGGGTACCCAATTGCAAGGGATTTTTAGGTAAAGGTGTGCTACCGAAGCGTTCAAAACCTGCCCTGTTCAAGACAAAAATTGCTCATTTCCACACCTGATTTCAGACCAGACCTCTAAAATCCATACCCCTTTTTCAAAGCTGGCCTTTAAGTGTCATCATTACTTAAATTACAGTGCAAACAAAAAAATTCTTCAAATCCATTTCGAATTCGCATGTTTCTCTTTCTTTCTTACTCATTTGGAATAGAAACAATATATACGTTCATACACTCACGTAGTTTCCTCGAAAACCATACCCGATTCCAGACCAAAATGGGCAAAGTGTATGGCCGTTTTCAGACCAAAACGGCGCATAAACCCCACCCTATGGGGCGGCACATGCCTATATGGCTTATATAAGAGAGTACCCCCCGGGCACGTGTCCGTCTATGCAAGAGAGAATATTTATTCTCTCTTGGTCTAGGCCAATTAAGGGACTGCCATTACAGTGCGCTTATTCCCACTCGCTCAATTGGTCAAATGTTGCCGGGAAAATTTTTCTGGAGTTGAATTTTAGAAAGTTCAGTCGTTGTCTTGTGCCCAAGTTCTCGACAAAACGTGAAATTAGGCACTTTCACGTTGTAGTCGTGCAGCGACGGTAAAGAAATGTACGAAAAAAACGTGATGCACGTGCAAAGTTATTGTTTTGCCAATCGATCTAAACCCATTGCTTTTTTCCCGTTCTCACTTCCGTCGCCGTCGTTACTTAAGCTTCCTAATGAGTCCATGCAATACACATTATGTCGGTCCATTGTCTGGAGCTGCCATTGTATAAATCAAAGAACAGGAGACACAGAAAAATTAGACTAATGTTGTGTGGAGGAGAAAAATACAAAAAATATTCATGCAAGGGGGAATAAACTAAAAAATATGAAAAATGTTAACGAAAAAAGAATGCTGTTCGAAAATTCCCCCACCTCCCCGCCCATAACTTATATAATGGTCCGCTTCTAAATTTGACATTGGCTAGTAACTGATGCTGACATTGACCTTGCGGTTTCCGAATTGAATTAGATGTATTCTTTCTCATGCACGTAGATGCATTGTTCTATCATAAGGTCGTTTTTAAGCGGCCCAAAGCTGAACTCGTTGCGTCACAGACGTTCTAAACCTTCTGTATACTATACAAAATGGTTTAGACGTGCACGTGGGCCGGCTGTAACGCAGGGTACATTCCGCTTGCATCCTATATTAGAGGAGTCATCTTATAGTCAGAAGGAGATTTAGAATGGATGATACAAATTTTGAGACAGTCTTGGATTTTGGACTCCATACCGTGGATTCCGGATTTCAGATATTGGATCCCGGACCCTCTGCCAGTGGACCTTGGAGTCCGGATTGCAATCGTTAGTGGGATTCCGGATTGCTTGAGCTGTATTCCGGATTCCAAAGCCCAGGGTTCCTTATTCCACAAGCAAAAGTTTCCCGGGGTCCGGAATGCGGATACAAAAACGTGCCAGTTGCAGACCGACGGAGCACTTGAACTCTTTCTCTTGAAAGAAGAACTCTTGACCGTCACAAATGCTTTTCAAAAATTAAATGTCCATAACAATGCATGATAAAATCAGAGGAAATTCCAATAAACCACAGAATCTGATCAATCAGTTATAATAAACTATTTTTGTGGCTCCAAATGATGTCATGTTATTTTTGGCGCATCTAGCCGTTTCTGCCAGGCGCGCTTGCGTAGTAACACATGCATGTAGAGGCAAAGTGCAACACGTACTTTTCAGTTTTTTAAACATGGACACAAGCATGGCTTCAACGATAATGCAAGACGATGAGGTAAGAACTCCTAAAATGATTTATAGAAAGTGATTGTGCTTTTCTAGGGACCCTTCACACAGGGTTTTCTTTGCACGCTGCTGAGCAGGTCAAAACCAGCTGGAATAGTTGTATAATGTACTGCTAACTAGTTCTGTAACGGAAATTTTTAGCCCAAAATTAACGAGTGAAGAATGCTTATGTAATACTGTCACTTTGTTTTTGGTCCTAACCTAAAGTTTTGTCGTTTATTCATACCGTTAAAACTGTAAACAGAGAACCTGGAATTTCAACGTATTTTTTTAACATTTAGATAGAGGAGAAAAGTTATAGAAATGGAATCTTGCGGAGTACTCTCCTAGCTCAAATGTACTGGATAATGTAACCGGAAGACAAATTTTCTAGAAGATCCAACATTTTGCTTAAGAAAACTCTCAATTCTATTAAACTTTCACGCTGCCCGGGTTTTAGAAAACCTGAATGAAAAGCTTTTATCGTTTATGGAGGCTCTGGCAGGGTTATTTGTCCTATAACCTACCCGGTGTCGGTCACCAAGTCACGGACCCCTCTTAAGTCCATATGCTTTTATAGAATACTTAAGGTCCTTTTTCATATCTGTCTTATGTAACATTAAGAGCATTTTGAGATCACTGATTTTAGTAGAGAACTGATATCTGGCCATGATTTCGCTTAGTCATTCTGCTTACCTGCGTAACGTAATCGGCGCTAAGCCACCTAGTATCACGGTGGTATCACTATCGTGCTCAGAGCACGAGCGGTTCGTTGCACAAAGACCGAAGCACTGCGCTGCAGCTTAATTACAAGACAGCCCTCGCTTACATAATGTACAGAATGAGCATCATACAAGGCCTATGTATGCTCGGTATATTATGTAAGGCCGACTTCATTTTGATATATGCGACTCAGTAAACTACACGCAGACTTCACATGCAGTGTTTTCAAAACGAGTTGTTCAGGGCAGGGTTCCTGAAAGGCTGATTAGAGCTTATCCAGGATTTCAATTTTGTTCCACTTCTTTCATTTGCTTTTCTATGCATTGGTTAAAGCAAAATTTTGTGTTATCATTACTACATCTACGAGTGAAGGCTCAACAGTGTTTTGCTGAAGCTTGAGTTACATGCTCTTAGACAAGAAAACAGTGCTTTAAATTTGGCTCTAAATTTTGGGTTAACTTAACCATCTTTTGAGGAACCGGGCCCAGATAAAAGGCTTTGTTTTCATGTGTCACTAATCTGTTTCGTTCTAGAACCTCCAATGAAATGACTTGAACTGTTCAGTAGGATCTGTTGTTTCAGCTTAAAAATCTCTGGGTTTTTCGCAACTCTACTAAAGATAAAAGCCTCGAGGTTCCTTTGTACTGCTCATATAAACTAAACGTTCACATGTCTCGAAACAAAAATCAATGACTACCCATGACCGACCCTGGTCGCTGAAATTATTTGGTCCAAAGGTCGACATTATGCGAGTCAAACACAACAGTGTCAACAGTGAAGACTTCAGTGTTTTCATTGCTTGTTGGAGTCTTGTTTGATGTGATCTACAAGAACCTCAAATGAAATTGTTGGCACTGTAAAGAATTAGCTTCCCTCCTCTAAACAAAGTTAAAACGCTTCCTTTTTTGCTGTTTTGTCAGAAATCGTTTGGTTTCTCACAACTCAGAGTTACTGAGGCTTGCTGAGAACTGAGGAGTTCACCCAGCTTGTGCATGAATTCTCTAGTGTCGTCGAACGAGTAATGAGCACCAAGGTTGGCTCATCAGATCACATAAAATGCTTCCCTGTACAGACTTACTGAGCATCAACAACTATATCAGCTATACATGACTGTTGGGGTCGAAATTATTTGATAGAAGACCGATTTCTTGAGAACTGTTATTCCCAACAATGAAGGGTTTGACAGCGTTTTCATTACTTGTTAAAAACTCATTTGATGTGCTCGTCTAAACCTCAAATAAAATTGTGGAATACTTTGCAGAAAGCTTTCCTTCTTCCACCTACTGTCAGCTTGTTTGGCTATTTGGTTAAAAATCTCAGTTGAAGAATGAAAGGCTACGACGTTCAACTTCCGTGCAGCGTCAAGCTAGTGTCCCAACGGAAAATGACCAAGATTTTTAGCTCATAAACAGGAGTCTTGTGGCTGCGATCAATTTCTATCTACATAACACTGCAGAATGAAGGATTGAGATTCGTAGTTTATTACAGATATAGATAGAATGAATCCAGGATAATTTGGCTACATGGTTCGGCAACAGTCACTGCCCATATCACGCGTTCAGTTAAAAGGAATGTATATATCCGACTACTTTTCTTGAAAACTTCGTACTAATTATTAATGCGTTGATTTCTAAAATTGGGCTTTTAACCAAACCAGACTGTACTGGAGCTCCTTTGGAAAGGAATTCTGACCGGAGTGAGCAGAACTGCTAGTTATAATAGGCAGTGCCGTGAATAGTGATAGGATTAGAAGTCACAAGTTCTGTTCGTTTCAATGGTACCTAATGGAAGCTGAAATGTAATAGATAGTAGGATTTAAGAGATGAATAGTTTCTCCTTCATCGTACAAGGCGATCGATCACTTTTTAAATTACCCTTTTAACTATACCAAGCTGAAGATATGTTCCTAGCGAAGTAGTAATCATGGCGCAAATTCATGAACTCGTCAATTTTTTTGTGATCAGTTAGTGAATAATAATTAGAAGAAAAATTCTTCGTCGTACAAGCTGATCAGGTCTGACTCATTGTAAAAATCTTTACATGCAGTTGATGTTAGAAGGCTAGAGCAAACGCTGACCTGAGGCCAAAATCATTAGGTACCTGAGGTACGTTTGTAAAAGGCCAACACACTTTGAGGTTGATCATAACTGGCTCATGATCAGTAAAGAGAGTATTCGATGAATAATTCCGTCATTTACCGAAGTGGTAAGGTTTGCTGGGCTGGCTCGCTTAAATCTCCTTCTCCGTTAGTCACCGGCTTGTATTACACAGCGCCCTCCCGATGCCGGTATTCCAGCTAAACCGGGTTGGCTGGGTTGTCACGTTATCAAAATGTTGATTTTGTTGCGTTTTTATCATTTTGCTGCGACCTTGGCAAAGCTAAGCGAGTCGGGCGGCTAAACTGGCCACCCGTACTCGTGTGATCAGCCCCTTCGGCTATTCCTTCTTTGTTCGGCTTCACTCAGATGTATTTTTGTTAACAGAGAACAGATTTCCTGTGATCGAAGAAGCCGCTCTTACGATCGATCGGTTTTTTTTTAGGCTGCATTCTGATTATAAACTTCTCACCTACAAGTGCCAGCATTCTAGATATTCAGCATAGAGTTTCATGGTAAATGTTTGTCAGTGCGGTACAATGACCTTAAAATAAACTGTTCTTCTCTATCAGCCAGTTTACGAGAAACCCCAGGGCTAAAGTTGCTCAAAACTGAGTGTCGCGCTAGCAAAATGTTAAACCAAGTATCTCAGGCTAGGGACAAAGGAGTTTATATATAATCACTATTGAGCCTTTACTCAGAGACTCGGTTTTTTATACCCTGCATACACTCTAAATCAGAAAAGAAAGTAAATCCAATCTTGGGTTAAAATTGCAACCCCTCAGTTAGAGCTTACCTGCTTAGACTAGTCAATGTTGTGTTGGGAAGATGCATTTGTCTGCCGGTAAGCAACGATCTTTTCTTGTTCCTTCAGTTCTTTTACTGAAGGTAATTAAGCAACGCTGTCCAGTAGTAGCTGGGCTATTTAATGGTGAATACAGATCCGTCGATTTAATTTTAACACGAAGTCCCTAAAAATAGCAAGCAATCTAATAGCCTGCGAATACGGGGACATTTCTCCCGACGTTGTTTACGCAAGCTATTGTAGCAATCTAATATTAGAATCTAATATAATAATATTATATTATACGCAACAAATTAAAAAAATAACCACAACACTGTAATGACCCGATATTCAAACAGATACAAAAAGCAACTTACCTTAAATAAGTGGTGATACTAAGACCATCAATTGAAAGGAATAACTGTACTTACACTGCTTAAAAAATCATACTCTTTACTTTAGAACAAGGACATGATTACTTCACAAAAATCGATGCACATTGATCTGTGTGATAATTAGTTCCATTCACTCGGTAAGTGTTGAAAGTGATTAATGAAAGAGTCGTGTTAGAACTCAGTTACAAAACCGGCTTAAGCATCTGGCGCGGCGGAGACAGCTAAGTGAAAGTTTTATGCCAGACAAATCATTAATATAAGTTTTGAATGTAGTATGGCAAAAAATGACATGTGAACTTCGGATGAGTAACCAATGGTACTTTGGTAGACCTTCATAGTTACCTGGTCAACGTTGAAAAGAACTTGAAAAAGGATGGCGGTAAAGCGCGGTTAATGAATCTGCTTATCCAGGTCTTAGGCGGACGACTGATATCGGTCGTTTAAAGGCTCCTCTCTGAGTTGGTAAAGTACTGCTGTCTGAAATGCATACATGGTACTTATGGTACAGTCTTTGTAAAGGATAATTGGTTTTGTTGATGATATAATTAGTCCATGGCAAGACTGCTTGTAGTCTGGCCTTATTTTTTCAGTATCCCTCTAGTTTTGATCCCAGTCATGCAGGGCGTTTGTAAACAACGCAACGTTACTAGAGACCTTTAGATTCGAGGACGAGAAGGACGACGAGTACGAGAGGAGGTTGAGCCTTCTCCCGATTGCAAAATGCTAAAACGTCTAACATTTGATAACTTGTTCCCGCCACTAAGGCACTCTCGCTAAAACTTTTGGTAGAATAACTTGCAAGAAATAACCGAAATGATAGAAATAACAAGCCATACCAAACTGATCCGAACATTCCCAGGACACTAAAACTCGTACCGAAATGAAACAATTATTTCGAGTAATTATTCAAAGCTGAATAAAATGAAATAAGTTTCTTCAACAAAATGTGTGGATGTTTTCACATTTGTCGTGATATTATTACGGTAACTTCGAAAGGCCCATGTACGGCACACGTTTTCCCCCTCCTAAAAGGAGGGGAACGTTGGGGGGTGCCCAATACCGCAATACCGTAAGAAAAGTTGGCAAATACCAAAATCCCGAGTCGAAAATCGACGAAATACCGATACTGCATTTATGATCGGTCACCCTTACGTAGAGTTGCATCCATCTAGCGTAATGACCTCGCCAACATCTTGCGCAATCTCAGCGAGAAAACGTGAGAAGACCTCGACTGACCGGTAAAAAAGATCGGAAAGCCGGGTCATTGGGTGCAACAACAATCACACGTTGTAGATTAACTACCAGTTTACCATGCATACTGTGTTTTGTGTTGCATATTGTATTTACCTGTACTAGACAGGAACGGTACCACAATACCGTGAACGATCTTCTTTTACCGATTACCGTCAGCCAAAAGGATGAAAAACCGCATACCGCGAGGCTAGATGATACCGCACATTAAAAGTTAAAATAACCGAATTACCGCTCGAAAAAAAAAAAAGCTTAATACCGCGACCCCAATGCCCCCCTCCGAAAGCAGCGCATGGTTTGGAGATTAGGCTGCTGAATCCGTAGCCTACGTGTAGCCTTCCGTTTCAGTCCTTTGTCAAGGGGAGGGTGTGGCTACACGTAGGGTACTAAATCCGAAAGTAACAAGGATCGTTACTTTCGGAACTTTACGGTATTATTATTATTGTAATGTCCCCGAGGCTGAACTCGTCATTCTGTGTGCATCCTAGAGTCAGAAAGAGATTTAGAATGGATGTTACCGGAAAAAGGGGAACTAGCACGGGAAACGTAAGCCAAATGAAAAATGGACACAAAACAGAAATCGGGTAATTCTAGCCCCTCTGAGCTAGCATAAGTTTCTTTTCGGTGTCACTGAACACGTGGTTTGCTTGTTTACGTCCCCAAGACCACAGGGACATACATGTAATTTTAGCGGAGCGAACGACCTCTTAAACAGTGCTAAAAGCCATTCCCAAGAAACCCTGGAAGCAAGGTAAGGATTCTATAAGAAATAATTTCGTTTCAGTTGAAGAACGTGCAAGTTGTAGACCGACGGGACGTTTCAGCGCCTTCACCTGATTGCACAGTCACAAATGCTTTCATGTTTCAAAAATCAAATGTCCTAACAATGATAAAATCGAAGGAAATTAAACCGCAGAATCTGCTAACTATAAGGTGGTGTCACGTTATTTTTGGTGCATTTAGCCGGTTCTGCCGGGCATGTGTGCGTGTCATATCAAGTGACACGTGCACTGTAGAGACAAAGTGCAACACGTACTTCGCAATTTTTTTTTTTTTCACATGGAAAGATGGCTTCCTTGACGGTGCAAGACGTTGAGGTAAGATCTCCTAAAATGATTTGTAAAAAAAGTTATTGCGCTTTTGTAGGGATCCTTTTATACAAAAGGTTTCCTTTGTCCGCTGCCAGACTAGCGTTGATGTAGTGGCTCTAACTTGTTATTTAACGGTACTATTAAACTTCATTAGCCATGAATTGTTTGTTTTTCCGTATTGGCTAAATGAAATCTGGAGTTCTTTCATTTGTCTTAAGTTTGAATTTTTGCCGCTTTGTGAAGTGAAACCGGCTAGTTTTCCTTGAAAGATTATGATGAACGCCCATGAAATCTTCATGCCAAATTAAATGGTGAAGAATGCTTGTGTAATGCTGCCCCAACCTAGTGTTTTGCTTTTGTTCGTATTGTATGCTTTTGTCAAAAAACCGTGAACGAAGAACGTGTAATTTTAACGTAGTTTGATCTTTTCTGATCTTTAGGGGATTTTTGCGGGACATAGCATGACCTTGACTCTCCTATCTAAAATTTTCTGGATAATCCATGTACTGAACCGGAAGAGAAATTCCTCGAAGTTGCAACATTTTGCTTGAGTTGAGAAGTCTCGGTTCTATGTGACTTTCAGAAGGCCGATTTTTAAGTAGCTAAACTTGACGATTCCATCGTTTATAGAGGCTCTGGGTACTTTGCCTTATCCTACAGTAGTGAGTATAACTGAAGTCAAGGCCTCCTCAAGTCTGATTAGCCCGACGGACAGAATGTCCAAATGCCTTCACACAATGAAGTATTTAGGGTCAGATCTAACATCAAAATCTTTTACGAAGTCTATTTCTAGATCATTTTAGTAGAAAGGCTAACATCCTAGATTTCGTTTCATTCTGTTTACCGCGGGTTAAGGATCGGCGCTCAGCGACCATGAGCCGTGTCAGGATTATAGTCAGCGAACTAGCGTTTCGTTGAAAGATCGAAGCACTGCCTTGAAATTTGGCGAGACAACCCTCGCTAACGTGTTCAGAATAGGTATCATACTAGGACTATATGACTTTGGTCGCTGAAAGTATTGGGGCAAGGCCGACTTCATGCGTGTTGGTAATGGAAACTTTAGTGTTTTCATGCATTAGTTGTTGGAGACTTAATCTGATGTGTTGGACTAGCATCTTAAATGAAATTGTTGGAACTGTGCAGTAGGCCTCCTTCCTTCCCTTAACAAAGTTTAACACTAGACGAGTTTGGTTATTTGATTAAAAATCTCTGGATTTTGGCAACTCTAAGAAGGAGGCCATGAGGTTCTCTATCTTGTGCTTTGTTAAATGTCCCAATGAGAAATGACCAAGTGATAACATGTACAGCACAAGTATCAACGAGTATACATGGCTGTGGTCGCTGAAATTACTTGGTATAAGGCCTACTTCGTGCGAGCTTATCACAACAATGAAGATTTCAGTGTTCTCATTAATTGTTGGAGACTATTTTTATGTGTTGGACTAAAGGAACGTCAAATAAAATTTTTGGGACTGTGTATGTAAAGAACGCTTCCCATCTCAGTTCCCTTAACAAAGTTGAAATTTCGTGCTAGGATATTTGGTTGAAAATATCTGCCCTGGGTTTATTTTTTTCAGTGGCTGACAAGTTTTGGAAAAAGGCTACGAGGTTCTCTTTAATCTTGTGCTGTGTCGAGCGTCCCAATGAGTAATGATCACGGTTGTAGCTAATACAAACTAAATGCATGTAACATGTATAGAACAAGTATCAGCGACTTATACATGACTGTGGTCGCTGAAATTATTTGGTAAAAGGTCGAATTCATTGAAATTAATCACAACAGCGAAGACTTCAGTGTTTTCATTACTTTTTGAAGACTTATTTTGATGTGTTCGTCTAGAACTTCAAATGATATTGTTGGGACTATAAAGAATTAGCCTTTTCCTCCCCTTCACAAAGTTGAAATCGTTTTGTGCTTGATTATTTTGTTTAAAAAATCTCTGGGTTTTTCCCAAGGCAGAGTTTACTTACTGAGAACAGATTGAGAAGAGTTCAACAATTTGTTTTGTCTAGTGTCCCAAACGCAGTAATGACCAAGCGGGTTGTAGGTCATCGGATAAACAAAAATCTACCATGTAGTACACAACAACTGAGCATTAACAACTATACATTACTGTCGTCACTGAAATTATTTGTCAGTGTAAGGCCGACTTCATGCGAGTTAATCACAGTAATGAAGACTTCAATGTTTTCATTTTTCGTTGAAGACTTATTTTGATGCGTTTGACTAGAACCTCAGATGAAATTCTATTGAAGGACACTGTACAGAAAGCTTCCCACCTCCTCTTAACAAAATTGAAAACATTTCGTGTTTGGTTATATTTGGTTAAAAATCTTTGGATTGTTTACAACTCAGAGTTTAGCCAACAGCAGGACACGAGTAATTCAGAGTAGTTCAACCTAATTGTGCTGTGTTTCATCAGATAAAAAGGCTAGCATGTACACAACATCTGAGTATTAACAACTACACATGTATGACTGTGGTCACTGAAGGCCAACTTCACTATGCGAGTTAATCACAGCAATGAAGACTAAAACCCCTGATGAAATTCTATCGAGGAACGCTGTTCAGAAAGCTTCAATTCCCACCGTCCCTTAATAAAGTTGAATATATTTCGTGAATATTTGGGTTTTTTCCAACTAAGACGTAAGAACAGGAGGCCACGAGGAAGTTCAACCTTGTGATGTGTCACATCAGATAAAATGCTAACATGTACACAACATCTGAGCATCAACAACTATACATGACTGTGGTGGTTGAAATTATTTGATGAAAGGCTGATTTCAAGCAAGTTAATCACAACAATGAAGACTTCAGTATTTTCATTACTTGTTGAAAACTTATTTTGATGTGTTCGACAAGAACCTCAAATAAAATTGTTGGGAGAATGTGCAGAAAGCTTACCTTCTTCCCTTAATTGTCGTTGTTAGGGTATTCGGTTAAAAATCTCTGCGTTTATTTTTTCACAACGTGACGAAGGAGATCGAGGTTCAAACTTGGGTTGTGTCAACTACAGTATACGAGAAATGACCAAATTTAATGTATCGCGGTCTTGTTTGAGCTACAGTCTTGTGGCGGTGGTCAAATTGTATTAATTTAATACTGCTGAATAGAGGATTGAGATTTATACAGATGGAACTGAATGAATCCATGCTATGATTTTGTACTGTAAGGTAAGTCTCGCGTGCCATGGCTCTGCAACGGTCAAGGAAATACAGACCTGATAATTTGTCTTGAAAACTTCCTTCTTTATTAACGCGTAGACTTCTAAAATTGTGCGTTTATCCAAACCAGGCTGAAGACGTATTCCTTTTGAAATAATGCTGAGAAAATTCAGCAGAAGCCTGAATGAATAAGAAGTGCCCACCGTTAATCGTTACAGCAAGTCATATTCAGTCTCTTCAGTAGCTTAGTTGTAGCTTAGTTTCCTTGGATCGGTTAATGAGCAGTATTTAGAGCCATAAAAAGTTTCTTTCTCATCGCCGGCACAAGGCGATCGATCCTGTTAACCAAACCAGGCTGAAGATATGTTCCTAGACTTAGTCATGGCAAATCAGTAACTCCTTTTCCTTGTGATCGGTTAGTGCGTGGTAACAAAACAAAAATTCTTCATCATACAAGCTGATCAATTCTGGCCCACCTTAAAAATCTTCACGCGCAATAAGTGTTAGAAGGCTATAGCAGAAGTTGAACTGAAGCCAAAACTGGGGAGGTGGGGGGGTAACTTGAGTAAGTTTTTGCTGTGTATGTGCCGCTAGTAGACCCCATGTTTGTCGCTTTTGGGTAAATGTAATTTTGGCGATCCCAAGTTAGTCACTTTTTGTTTATGCATCTACCTTATAAAGCCTTTTATTGAGGTCATCTTGAAACGAATTGGCACATTTATTACACTTAATGTAGTAAAAATCCTCACGGTTTGAAGTCCCTAATTACCGGAACATTCTCATCCCAAAATCCGGTTGAAAATGTGCAACCCCATCCAGCGGTACATCCCTATTAGCCTATTACTAGAAAGTTCCCCCGTCCCTAGAAGCCAAAATCCTAAAGTACGTTTGGAGAGACTGACCCCAAGTTTGACTGGCTCAGTGGCGAGATCAAAATTATATTACTTAAAACAGAGAAGAGAGTATTCGATGAATAATTCATCATTCGCCGATGTGACAAATAATGGGTTGATTTTATGGCTCGCTTTGTTAGGTCTGGCTTTTATTCCGGTATTACGCTATCTCGATACTCGCGGCGGGGTTCCAGCTAACCGGGTTGGCTGGTTTGTCAAGTAATCACAAAGTTTATTTTTGTTGCGCTTAAGCAACGTGCTGCGACCTTGGCAAAGCCGAGCGAGTCAGCCCGACAAACCGGGCCACCCTGTGATCAGCCCCTTAGGCTATTGCTTCCTTGTTCGCTTGTGTACTCAGATGTATTTTTGATAACAGAGAAAGCCCGTCTTAAGATCGATCGTTCTTTTGTGCATTCCTATTATCAGCTTGTCTACTATAACCAAATAGAAGGGCTTGCTGGCATGCTACAAAGGGGTACCTTTGCAGATTTCAGGTATATGAGAGGGCTGGGATTTTACGAATTGAAGGATATTAAAGGATAGGGAAATCTACCACTCGGCATTATTTAAAAAGGGGTTTTGATTAAGTATTTTGAAAGGAGTATTTATGGCTCCGAAATATTAAGACGACTTCATGTTTTAGCAATTTATTCATATTCAAAGGACGGGCCAGTAACAGCAGTTAAATGGAATGCAGGGTTATTTTGTAGAGATGTGAAAGGGGAACCATTAGTCAATGGAAGCTAGATACAGTTGATCCTCTTCATAACCGTCACCTTTAGGGACTGGTCATTCTGTATCCCCTGTGGGGTGAGGGGCGGGGGCGGAGGATTTGGGGTTAAACAAGGTGAAATTTAACCGATCCCCCCTTTGAATGTTACTTCACTGAAGTGATCCCCCCAATAACTTTTGATGACCTTCATTTTCCAAGCAAATTTGAATGGTCCCCCCTCTGAATCCTTCCAAAGTTTTCAGCGATCCCCCCTTTTGGGTTATCAGATCCCCACTTTTGTTCTCCTAAGTACCAATGAATTAAAACTTCAATGTTCGCGATCGATTTAATCTAAGAGACCTCGACCATAAATCATTTGTTTGTCGAGAAATGATTTCAATTTACTCGATTTTTGGCTAAATCGTTTAAAGTAGTGTTATACGCAAGGTTACATAGTGTTTTTGTATTTTTCAGTTCCAATAAGGTGACATTATAATAAACAAAGCATTCAATGTCACTTCTGACGGTATTCTATAAATGTCTGAAGGGACAGATTAATCAATTATTTTGTTCTTCACCACACACACACACATTCGTAACATACATACCCTTAAGGGTGTAGCCTTCGAGTAAGCTCTCTACTGCTGTTAAGGATTGTGCATTGAGTACTTATTAACTGCGCCGGTTCAGTCGATTGCTTTTGTATCACTTTAGGAACCGTGACCAGGTAAGTGCGCTCCAAAGGCGTGCTGTTTAGGCTGCTCAAGTTTTAATTCAGTCAACTCGTTTCAGTTTATGATACTGAAAGTAAGTGTCATAAGTAAATAATATGACAAGGTGCTAAGCTCGAAACGTGTAGAATCCTGATTGCTTTTAAAGAGCCCTTTTTCGCCATAAAAACTAAACAAATTAATATATCGTGAAGTATTTCCACCGGCGCTTGAAAGGTGAGACGTATGTGCTCACTTCCTCTCCGGTATTTTTTGCGTTGTCTTGCTTTAGCAACGAGAATGCTAAAATATATTAGGGTTTTTCTTTCCTTTCCTTTTTTAATTTCCCTTGTCACGATTATGTCAAATTTAGGTGAATTTTCCTGGAGTTTCAGTTTTGGGGACTGCACCCAATTAAGTAAGAGAAAAAAAAGTTCGTCTTTGTCAGGAGCTAATAGGCTCCTGTCTTTGTATATTTACGTCGAAGGAAATTTCACGCAGAAGTAGTTAGGTGGCAGCAAAGAAATGAAGTAAAGATTGTGATGCACGTGCAAAGTTGTCGTTTTGCTTGTTTTACCTATCTGTCTTGACCTATTGCCTTTTAAGTCGTTTTCATACACTGCCGTCGCCTTAGTCGTTGCTACAACGTCGTGAGTTGATTTGTTACGTGATTCTTTCCCTGATACCATTCATGTTTCCTACAGTTGTATGCTTTGCATTTCCTCACGATCAGATTTTATTTACGTTTAGTAGAGTTTAATCTGAATGATCGGTAAATGCCTCCTCATGGCCGAAAACGTGCGAAGTGTAGCGTCGTGCTGCATAAGCAGACGGCGGAAACTTTTAAAAAAAGCCCCGTGACTCGCGCAGTTGTCGTGCGAACGTGGAGGCAAAATAACGACATCATTTTGTCCAATGACGGCGCTGCTTGGGATCTTGTGTAAGTAAGCTTGCATAATGATTGAGATGCGACAGGTGCCTCTTATTAATTCTTCGAATAAAATTACAAACTTAACACATTTCCGGCTTAGGGAAAGTTCATTTAATATGACAAGGGGGGGATGAAGATATTTTTTAGCCCCCTCGCTAGCGGTTCAATTTGTTAGGAGCCCCCTCCTTGGTAGTCGAAAAAATTTCAGAGCCCCCCCCCGTCCTCCTTCAATTCCTTTGCTCCCCTGAAAAAAGATCGCTAGACTGTATTAAATATATTTACCATTATTGTCTTCAATGGTTTATACTATGATAAACTTGAGATACAGTTGTGATACAATTTTCTAAAGCATTTTTGGGATGAACAAGAGTGTAATAATTACTGAGACTACATTTGTTATATCTGTAAACCACGTGATATAGCTGAGTTGCACAGGTCATTAAATTGTTGAGTTGAAAACCACCCGATCTGTATGATGATGTCATGTGTTGGTTTTGAAGTATACAAATTTTCGGAGCCCCCCTCCTAGCGCAACAATTTTTTCAGAGCCCCCTTCGGGTGTCTAAAAATTTTCGAGCCCCCTCAATATCTTCATTCCCCCCCCCCCTTGTCATATTAAATGAACTTTCCCTTCGGTAAGACAAAACGTGTTCGTTTTTTAATGCTGAAATGGTACGCTTCAATCTTCCTTAAACCATGCCCAGGGAAGTAACCCGATCCGGCAAATTCTGCCACAAGGCCAAAACTACGATCTTTCATTTGTTTTTAAAGCTTGCTTTAGTATCATTAAAGTATTGAGCGACCGATCATAATAGTGCTTGAGCAAAAAGATTTTGTTCTGTTTTTAACAAATTCGACAGTTTTCGTCGACCGACGGGGCACTTGAACTGGCGCCTCCTCTTCAAAGAAAAATTCCGAAAAGAAGCATTTCTCGATTCTTACTAAAAAATAGTGATACGAACAGGTGGAATTCCTATAAAACTTCAAAATATGCTGAAACAATTAAGACCACTTTTTTTCTTTTAAATTAATTTGTAACTAATATGATTTCATGTCATTTTAGTCGCTTATAGCGAACCAAGTCTGTGTGCGTAGCGTAAGCAAAAGGCAAAAAGCAACACGTCGCACTTAGTCTGTACATTTTTTTTTATAGGAACACATGGCTTCCTCAGTGGTACAAGAAAATAAGGTAAGAGCAGCTAAGCTAAAATGATTTTTAGCAAGTTATATTCTGTTTCATAGTTTTTTCACGGTCCTCATCGCCCGCCATGATCGTGTCACCCCCATGGTCAAACAGATAATCGTTGACGTACCGGGTGGCTCTGATTTGTTCTGTAACGGTAGTCTTGTGAGATAAATCGTTTGTTTTTCGGTATTTTCTCAGTGAAATTTTCAGTTCTTTCTTTTGTCTTAGCTTCAATTTTTGCCTTACAATTGTGGAGTGAAAAATGGTAAAAAACTTGTAAGGGTGTACTGAAGGTTTGGTGTTACGGGGGGTGACAACTCTAACAAAGGCTGTTTGGGCAGTCCTATGAATAACTTAATGTCCTCCCGGACATTTCGTCGACCCTCCCGAATTTTTCAGTGGCATTCCCCATAAATGTTTAACTTCCCAAAATTGTTTTAACAATTAAAATTAAAATTTTGATTAGCAGCTTCTTGTTAATTATGTAACTTGTTAATTATCTAAACTTAGTTATTTTTTCGTTAGAGGGTATCATGTTAACACAGAAAGGCTGTCAAACTTTTTAAGTATATAAAATGGTGTTTTTTTGTTTTTTAATCACCGACGAATCAGGCGAGCGCTGAAGGGGCCAACCACTAGGGGGGTCTGGGGGCATGCTCCCCCAGCCGAAATTTTGAAATCTTGGTGCTCTGAAACGCCATTTCTAGTGTTCTGAGAGGACAAATTCTGTCCAAAATGTTCTCTAAATCAATTGTCCTTTTTATGCTTATTTTTATTGGCGTGACCTCGCGTAGAAGTAGTCGATATATTTTATACAAGTTGTGCGGTTTTTGAAATTGCTCTGGAAATCACTTTCAGCTAAGTATACTCTGTGTGGTGTCATTGTATGAGTATCATAAGAATTCATTTGAAAATTTCAGAACAACTGTCTTAAACTGGAATTTTCCTATCCCGAACGCATATCGATCGGGATTCGGGAATTCGAGCAAAATCGGAAGGTCCCCAACGAGATCAGGATGATTAAAGAGTCTTCACAGACATACTACTTTTTATGGCCTCATGTCCGTTTAACAAAGTGAAATGAGTTTCGTTTTTTTCTTACGTACTTCTAACGTACTTTTTCAAGTTTTCTAGTATGCAATCAGTGGAATGTGCTCTTAAAACTCATTATTAACATGCAGCTTAAAAATACCCCTGAACTAATGTATGATGGGATCTGGTGTGAATTGATAGTATCTGCCTTGCACCGGTACGGTTCTTGTGTCAATCCGCTGGGGATTGCACGTGGTCAATCGCACTCGAACTTCATGCTATTTTAGTTGGAAACGTTTCTGATTGGTCTTTTCATATCATGGGGAGTTAAGCCGTTTTCAAGTGTCAAAATACACAGAATACAGCGTATCGGCACAGGGTGCATGTCACTGTATACATATTGTTTGATAACATGTAATATCAAATCTTTGTTCAATGTCCCGAAAATACCTCATATTTCCCGAAAAATTTCCCAGATTTCCCGATTCCCGGCACAAACTCCAGATTCCCGGAATAAATTTGTTTTTCTCCCGAAACAGCCCTTGTTAGAGCTGTCACCCCCCGTGGTGTTGGTTAGGTTAAAGCCTGAGTTTAACCAGTTTCAATTGACTAACTCTATGTAAGTGAAATTGTAATTATCAGAAGTATTGTAAGTTAAGTGTCGTAAGTAAATGAGATGAACTAAGGCCGAAGCCCGAAACATCTGGAATCCTGAACACTTTTTCTCTATGAAAACTAAACTGTAATTACAGTGCAATTAATCAGAGTCGTGAAGTACAGTGCACGATCCCCCAAAAGGAGAGAGTTGCTTACTTCCTCACTGCGTTGTTAGTTAAATAGTTAAATAATTCTTTCCCCTGATTTTTTACGCTTGGTACAGTTTAATTGGAATGATACGAAACTTGAATGCTTCCTCCTGGCCGCAAGCCAGCGTGTCAGAGGTGCTTACTTCTTCACTGCGTTGTTAGCTAAATAGTTAAGAATTTCTTTCCCCTGATTTTTTACGCTTGGGACCGTTTAATTGGAATGATACGAAACTTGAATGCTTCCTCCTGGCCAAAAGCCAGCGTGTTAGAGCGGGAAGCTTTCTAAAACGTGTCCTGCGACTTGGGCGCTCGTCTGGGCGCGTGCAAGAGGTACTCGTTATGAAATCGTTCTATCCAAAAAGTTTTTTGACATATGCAATAATCTTCATTGATACCTTTAATGGTTCTTCGTGGCCGAAAACGTGTCGAGCTGCGCAAGCAGACAGCGGAAACTTACTAGAAAATGTTCTGTTACTCGCGCACTTGCCCTGGCGCGTGCAGGATCGGAGGCAACATTATGAAATCGTTCTGTCCAATCAGGCGCCGCATTAAAATGAGTTCGACGTCTTGTGCTTGTAAACGTTGCCTAATGATCGAGACGCATGCAATAGGTGCGTGTCGATCAAATTCTCCGTATAAAATGAAAAACTTAAAGACATTTCCGGCCTAGCAGAGCACAAAAGCAGTAGCTGATACTCAGGTAAGACAACATGTTCGATTTCCCCTTTCTTATACCCTGCACAGCTGAGCAGAATCTACGCTTCCAAATTTTGTCACAGGGCCAGAAAATATAGTCTTCGTCTTGTTACACTGAACTGAAATTTCCTGCTAGCATAAGTCTCTCGCAATGAGGAAAACGAGAGAGAACTCTGCTAGCCGGGCAAAGAAAAAGCGCTCGATCAAAATAGATTTTTCGTCCGTTTCCGACAAATATAATAGTTTTCATTGGGAACTTTTAGCGTCTTTTAAAGTAGATCTCAGTCAAGTTTACATGATTTTTATTTCAGATGTAATAGTTTCTAATTTGAGCTTGAATAGCCTACTCAACTGTAGACTTGATGAATTTTCCTCTACGACGAAACTTCATCCTTCAGATCCTTAGCAATCAGTACTTACTCTCTAATCAAAACTGTCTCAGGAAATTTAGCATCAAATGCGGTCTTTGGTATAAAAACAAACAGCACTTAAGGACAGCTCGTTGTTTTTTATATGTTTTCAAAAACGCTTTGAAAACGAGACGAAAATCGATGACCCGATTTAGAACAATTTGCGTGTTTTGACAAGAAGCATGTGTACCTGGATGGTTATTAACTTGCGGGAAGTTCTTCTTCGACAAGAAAGTGGTCAGGTCGAAAAAGCAACGTATTGTGAGAGTTACATCACCATGTATGTATCTCCTTGTAGCATGCTGGTATTGGGTGGCTGAATGACAGTTCAATCACTTGAAATAACCTGCGGTTTTCTAGTTAAGATACACTTTCTTTTGTACCGAGATGCATTGTTTTGTATTTTGTTTTTTGAGGTTAAATTTAGTTTTCTGTGACAAATAATTTCGTTTTAATTCTAAAATAATCAAGTTGTAGACTTCAGCGAAGCTCAGCGATTTCTTTTGAAGGAAGAATACTTAAAAGATGAGTACAACCATTTCTCATATTTTAAGGGGACTATCAAAACTCCGAAATCAATGATCATGATACGGATCAGATGAAATGCCTAAAATAAAACCTTGAGGACAGTGAGGACTATTTTTGTCTCTTAATTTGTAACTAAGACAATATCATGTTATTTTAACAGGGAGCTAGACAGTATGCATGTCATTTCGGGATCGGGTAACACGTGAAAAAACCGCGTACAGCATCCTGTCCATACCAGAAGGCAAGAACACGTAACAATTGTACTGTATATTGTTTTACAGGAAAACATGGCTTCCTCGATGGGACAAGACGATGAAGTAAGTGCTCCCAAAATGATTTATAAAAACGTTTTTTTTGGCAGCGATCATTACTTAGCGTTCCCTTGTGGCCGACAGCAACAGCTGAGTCATTTGACTTAGCTTGTTTTGTAACGGTAATTTTATGAGTTGAATTCTTTGGTTTATAGTTTTGCCGAAATGAAATTTACAGTTTGCTTTGTCTTGAGTTGTACTTTGTGCCCTTTTCTAATGGAAACGGCGCCTCAAATATCGCGCTAAATGTCCGTGGAATCTTCATCTCAAAATATTCGCTACATATAGCTGACCTACCCTAATCATCGGGCTCTTTGAAATTCTCTTTGTTCGCGTATTCTTTGCATCCGTAAACAAAACAGAGATTGTGGAAACGTAACGAAGTTTGATCTTTTCTGATCGGTTGTTTAACGTTTCAATTGTAGAGAAAAATATTTATAGAAATGGAAGTTTGAGGAGCCTAGCTGACCTCGACTGCCTATCTAAAAAGCTACATGTTAACCTTTCTGTCTTAATAACTCGTAGTCGTAAAATTGGGAGGCAAAGACAATTTAAGGAAAACACTCGTTTTTATGTAGTTTTAATGTAGTTTTCCTGACGTTTTCAGAGTACTTAATGAAGTAGAATTTTTCCTCTTTAGGCTTTGCTCTTTCTTATAAAGTCCATAACTGATAATCAAGGCATGTGGTCCTCCGATTCAGAAGCCATACATACATTCACATGCCCCCAAATGTTTAGCGTTCATTTTTATAGTTGTTACATCTAACATCAAAATTTTCGGTAGGCTTTTTAGCCTGCCCTTTTCGAAGTACCTCTCGAGAACATTTTTTCAAAGAAGCACTGAGCTAGATTTGTCTGTTTACCACCATGCCGCTCATAAACGAACTCAGGGCCTTAGTCATTGCATGACCGCAGCAATGCGCAAGTTTCGACAGACAGCCTTCGCCTTGTAAACATCTACAGAACAGTCATCATGTAAGGCCGACTTATAGATCACTGTAGTCGCTGCATTTTAGTTGGAGTAAGGCCGACTCCATGCTCGAAGTGAATCTCAACTTACAGTGAGAAGAAATGTAATGTTTTCAAGATTTGTTGAGGACTGTTTTGACTCGTGTTTGGGCTCGAACCTCAAATGAAATTGTTGAGAATGTGCAGAGGGCTTCTTTTAAGCCTTTCCTCTGAAAAACTTAAAGACGATTTGTTTGGTTGTTTGATGAAAAATCGCTGGCAGGGGTTTTCACAACTCGGAGACCGGCGCCACGAGGTTCAACCTTGCGCCTATATATCCAGTATCCTAACTCTGAGTAACGATCCGAGTATAGCTTATATAAACTACCGTAAACTGCATGCATACATACATGTAAAGGACAAGTGTCAACGAAAATACATGACTGTGGACGCTGAAATTCAGGACTTGGTATAAGGCCTACTTATGCGATTTACTGAGCACATCCGAGACTTTATTGTTTTCATTTCTTATTTATCAAACTTGTTTTGATGGGCTTGACTAGCACTTTGATCGATGAAATTATTTGGAAACTGTGCAGATAGCTTCCCTCATTCGCTCAACAAGATAACGGTCCTTTTTTTGGCTATCTCGGTTTAAATTCTCTGGGTTGAAATTTTGTTGTCAAGTTTAAGAAGAAGGTAGACTAACTGAACCTTCCAAAGGCTGTGTCATGACTGAGTCACCCAGCGCGGGAACATGACCAAGGTTTTAGCTCATACAAACACAACTGATATCCCGTCTGAGTACGAGAGTCTTTTGTCGGTGGTCATGGGGTTATTCAGAGTAGCGAATTTAGATTTATATAAATGTGGTGGATGACTGCAACCATTTTGAGCAAGCGATCATGTAAAGAGTTCTCAAGAACATTGCAAAGGAAACTTCATTCGCATCTTATAATTTTGTTTGATAACTTTGCTTGAAAACGTCGAATTTCTCAAATTGTACTTAAACAAAACCAGGCTGAAGAAAAAGATATGTCCCTAGTAAAGTGATTGATGCCAAGCAACTTTAGAAGCTACTGATAAATAGTCAGCGCCGTAAATAGTTATAGCAAGTCAAGTTCAGTCTGTTCTGGTGCGGACTATTTATCTTTGTGGTCAGATCACGGTGAGTGGTAAAGAAAAAGTTAATCAGGTTTTTCTTCATCCTACAAGTCACCTGCCAGCAGCGAGCCTTTCGCGCTTTCGCTTACTATATCGATTTTGGCGTACTTGACAAAGCATTGTTTCTTCTCTTCGATCAAGAAGAGGAAAAAAGGAGGCTATGTCTTGCAGGGTACGTACAAGCTAAAGTCGACCGATCAATGAAATCAGTGTCCTTTTGACCCAACCAGGCTGTCATATATTTCTAATGGAGAAACGTAGACTAAATAAAATATCGATATAGTCAATATAGTCAGCATTGGCTCTTGAGTCTGTTAAGTAGCCGATTCTACTGATTCCGCTATTTTTCCCTTGGTGCTCAGTTGGTGAGAAGTAATAAAGAGATAAGCAGTAGATTCTTGTTCATCATACAAGCTGCAGATCGAACTCTTCCTTTAGATTAAGTCAGGCTGACATAATTATGTTCGTATCATGGAGACTACTGAAGAGACTGAATCAGATTTAAAATATTTGAAAGAGGTTAGAACTTCAGTTACTGCACCGAAAGAGGCACACTTTGTTACATAGGTAACAAAGATAACATTCAATTTATCAGCAACTCAGTGTGCAACGGACTCACTGAGAACCTGAGATCCATAACATCTTTTAAAGATTTTAAATCCAACATGAACCAAATTTCTTCTCAGCAAAAGTGTTGCGTAACATATGTATTAAATCAGTAGTTTGATTCCTTTGTTCATGAAATTTAGGCTTGTATATATGCCATTTATTTTTATTTACCAGATGAGTCTGTCGCACAAGAGTTCTCTCAGGGGCACCCAACGACTGTTTTCTGTACAATATCTGTTGAAAAAAGCAAATATTGCTTAGAATTTTCTATTGCTTGAGAACGGCTAAGAAATTCTAGATGACCGTTCCATGCGTTTACAACTGATTTTCGAAGCTTATCTAATAAATTCCCTACGGTTTTCTGAAGTTTAATTTTTCATATTTCACTCCCCACTGTAAGGCTATGTTTCACAGAAACTGAGGAAACCTAACATTTTCGGATTCGAAAAGGTCATGGAGAGAGGAATCAGAAAAATTCTCAGTTTCATTAAACGTTAAATTGCATCTAAAATGTTGGGGAAAATCATACTGAAGCCCTTGAAATTTCGAAAAGGCTCAAGTTCCCCTAATGACTGAACACAGATACAAATTTTATAGGGCGCCTTAGAGTGCATTTCTACAGACCTAAAAGTGACTTTAGATACCCTACAAAGTGCCTTTAACGTATTTAAGGGCAGCCCTCGTTGGGTGTCCCTGGTCTCTCGTGTTAACTTTTCTCGTCAAGATACGCTTTGATTTTGCACAGCTACTCTGCAAACCTATGTTTAGATAAAGACCTGATTACAAATACAAGAAGGGAATCCTAGCACATTTCCAAAGACACACCAAGCCTCACTGACTGATGAGTTTGGTGATTTTTATTCAGTGAAAGATCCGGTAAATCTCCGAGGAGACATTTAAGATTCGGCGTGATAAATAAGGCCATTGCTCCGTTGATTACGTGCAGTTTTTAACGGAGACGAACTAAACTAAGTTCTGCCAAGAATTAAACCGCTTCCGACTCTGCATTCTGGTTATAAATTAAACTCCTAGCCACACGTGCATTCTAGATATTCATCACAGAGTTTCATGGTAAACGTTTGTCAGTGCAGGAAACTTAGATAAACGACTTACTATTTCTTTCTGAAACCCCAGGTCCCGAGTTCAGTTCGAAACAGTCGAAATTGCTAAACTAAATATACACGTCTAGGAACAAAGAGCCTTACATAAAATATGGTCAAGCGGAGACTTGTTTTAACCCTATGTGAATCTCTAAAACAGTCTGCAAGATAGTATGTTGTTTTAAGAAGGAGGAAGGTTTCCATGCAAAAAAATCCCTTGGCCCTCTTATTCCTTTTTTGGAGGGGTCGTTTTTTTATGACTTGTATGGAGCCCTTCAGAGGAGTATTTGTTTTGCTAGTCTTTATATTACCGCGCTTTTTTATTACTTAAATTCAGTTGTTTTAGTCGAGGTAACTCAGCAACACTGCCTTGAAACGAATAGCAATTTAAACACGCCAATTGGCCTAGATCAGTTACCACCGAAGAATTTCGTCTTGTTTTTCATTATGCGAAATGCAAGGAAGTGGTCGAGACTAAAGGGTTTATTGTTACACCGGAAACCGCGTTTGACGTTTAAAATTTCCTGAGATTGTTATGATTAGAGTAAGTAAGTTACGAAAGGGTGGTTACACTCACTCAAATCCTTCACCCCTAGACCAACTTATGGCCCCCGGGGAGCCCCCAGGGGAGCAATAGGGTGTCCTTTTGGACTATAGGAAAGTTTGAAGGCTGGCGATGGGTGGTCTAGATTTGTGGTACCAACTTTCACAAATACTTAATTCGATTCAATTTCAACACGCTTTATACAGAGGGCTCCCGAATCCGATTAGATTTTATAAGATTTAAAAGCAATGACTTACTTTATCGATTCCTTTGCAGGACGTCTTCCAATAAAAGAAGACTTCTAAAAACTAGCATTTCTCACGTTTTGGGACCATCAAAAATCAGTGTTAAAATATCACTGAATATCAATAACAATGATAAGATCGGTGCAAATTCCTGTAAAACATTAAAATATGCTCATTACATACTATTAATGCTATTTTTGTCTTGTTTGAAACAAAGATGATGTCAACATGCTATTTTTGACGTGTTTGTATAGCCTACTGATTCCACCAAATACTAACCCTTTGTGTGCCATATCGGGTAACAGGCGAAAGGGTGTACTGGCAAAAGGCAAAAGGGAAACCGTAACCGCTTACACTTAAGAACTTTACAGTTTTTCAAGGAAAACATGGCTTCCTCGATCGTGCAAGACGATAAGGTAAAGGCTGCTAAAAGTATTTTAAATAGTTATTTTTTCTTTCACAGGAATCCGTTACATATATAGGATTTTACTTCGCCGCCCGCCCGGGTCGAACGGAAAAGCGTTGATAAACTGGTATTAACTTGACCTGGGTTGTTCTGTAACCTACATATTATAATCTGGATTGTTTGTTCTTAGGGTACTTTCTGAATGAAATTTGCAGTTCCTTCTTTTGCCTTGATTTTTAGCTTTTGCTTTTGTGGAGTGAAAACACCTATATTTTCTACAGATCACGCTAAGCGTTCAAAACAACTCGAGACGAATGTTTACACAGTAATGATCCAAATATCTTGCTCTTTGCTCGTATTCTTTACGCCCGTGGATAACGAATGTCTAAATTTAATTTAGTCTGCCTCTTTTCTGGTCTTTGTTCAAACATTTCAATAGCAGACGAAAAATAATAGAAAGGCCAGAATTTAAGAAGCGTAGATGACCTTGAGACCTGCCTATCTAAACTCTAAACTTTATAATGTTGTCCTGTCTAGTTCATATAGACATGTAGATGGTAAATTTCCTCTAAAGTGAAATTGCATGTTGCTTAAGGAAACTCTCATTTGTTTGTAATTTTCCGACCCCGTTTTAAATTTCCAAATTGACTGAAAGGTTTACGTCTTTAGAGACTATGCGGCGGTTGCTTGTTCTAGCTTTCAGTGGAAGTCCGTCTCTAGAACCATGCATGATGGTCCTCCCATTTGCCTCTAAATATTTAAAGAGCACATTTTAAAAATCTGTTTAATCAAAGATCAAATCCTTTTGTCGAGCTTTTCAATTTGTTTATCTCAAAGTTCATTTCGACATCATTTTATTGGAAACTCGGTTATGCTAGATATTGTTTCTTCCTGTTTGCCTATGGCGCTTAGCTTCCTAGTATCCGTCCGGCGCACGAACTATCGTGGCGTTTCGTTGCAAGACCGATGACCGTCTGCAATGCAATTCAGAACAATGCAGAACAACGCAGAACAAAGTATGCATCATGCAGACATTACATTTGACTGTACTTCATGAAATAATTTGGTGTAAGGTGACTTCATGCGAGTTAATCTCAACAGTGGCGATCAGTCAATGTTTTCATCTTTTGTTGAAGGTTGGACTAAAACTTCAGGTGAATTGTTGGGCAGACTGAACAAAAAGATTGCCTCCATCCCTTTACAAAGTTTAAAACGCTTGGTGATAGGAAATTAGGGTAAAAATCTCTGAGATTTCCAGAATTTTAAGACGGAGGCCACGAGGAGTTCACGACATATTAGCTTTGTACTGTGTCAAGTGTCCAAATCAGTAATGTCTACGAAAAAAAACTGCTAAATGCTACAACACAGAACAAACACTGTACATGTAGGCGTTGAAATTATTTGGAGCAAGGCAGACTTCATGCGAGTTAATCATAACAAATGAAGATCTCAATGTTTTCGTTTTTTCTGAACAAGAGTTGTTTTGACGTGTTTGATTAATACAATCAGTCAAATGAAACTGGAACTGTAAAGAAAGCTTTCCTTCTTTCCTTAACAAAATTGATAATGTCAGGTCCTTGTTTGTTTGGTATTTGGTTATCTGTGGGTTTATTGTTTTTTTCACAACTTTAAGAAGAAGGCCACTGTAGCATTAACCTTATAATGTGCGAAAGTCTCCCAACAAGAACTGCCCTAGGCAAGGTGTACATACTGATAAACTCTCCCATCTTGTGAGTGCTAGACTGAGTTTTGTGGCAGTGGTCAAATTCTATGAATTTCATACGGCAGAATAGAGGATTGAGATTGAGGCTGATAGACCGAACAAATCCACGTTAGGCCTATTTTTCTGGTGCGAAGCAGTTCTCCCTTGGTAGGGTTTTGCAGATTGAGATTTATGAAGCCCATGTCAAGGGTTCTTTGCAAAGGGAATACATTTCCGATCAATTTTAAGTCTGGAAAATTTCGTAATGTATTTATTTGTAAACAGTGATGCATACACTTTCTAAAATTGTACTTTAAATAAAACAAGGTTGAAGGTTCTTAATGCATTAATGCTGTGCAGATTCTGTAGAAGCTAGATGAGAGTAGGCAGCGTTCAAAACGCTTGGGTTTACTGAGTCTGTTTCACACAGTGGCCGATTGTTTGTCCTTGTTATCATCAGTTAGTGGGTAGTAATCAATAAAAGACAGGCCTGGGACCTGATACTAATGAGGGAATCGAATGATTCGCAATAGCTCTGAAGTCAAGTCAAAGTCTAGATCTGTTTCGCAGTAGCCGATTCTTTATCCTATAGTGATGATCAGTTGGTGAGATGTAATTCATTCTTCTCCATGCGAGCCGTTCGATCAATGTCGGAAATTGTCCTCCTAACCAAGCCAGGCTGAGACATGTTCCTAAAGAAAGAATTCGCATATTAGATTCAAAGGTTGTATACAAAAATAAGCGGTACCGTATGTATCAAGTATGTAATAATAGCAAGCCAAGTTTAGTCTAGTCTGTTTGGCTGAAGCTGTTTCTCGGTTTTTCCAGCTGTGATCAGTTGGTGAATGATAACAACTTTATTGACTTTATCTTCGACATGAAGATTTCAGTACCAAAACAATAACAAATGAAAAAAGTAAAATAAAAGTTAAGTAAGAAAGAAAGGAACAATTTAATATTATGATATAAAAAAAAATTACTTAGCTATGTACGGCTTCTACGCTACTCCTATGGTAAGAAAGTTTAATTAGAGTTCGGATGCATAACAATTTAGAATATTTCCAATATAAGAGGCACTGAGATTTAAGATGTTTTAATCGCACATAGACATGCTATATAAAAATAACTTGCCTTGCAAGACATATTCGTAAAATAACTGTTTATCGAGTATAGGCTCTCCAAGAAGATACACCTTATATGAGAAAGTGATGAGATGGTACATTTCAACAAATAGTGGAATTCATCACCAATTTCGGATCTATTACAAAGGGGGCAAAGCCTCTCAACTCTGGGTATCTTCTTGTAGCGCCCAGATTCAATAGTTAGCAAGTGGCAAGAAATTCGCATTTTGGTTACTGCCACTCAACTTCATTCATCGTACAAGCCAATCGAGACATGAAATTGTCTTCTTAACCAAACCAGGCTGATGATGTCCCTAATGAAGGAACAACGAATAGTTCGCACATTAGAAGCCAGCAGACAAAAATGAGCAGTACCCGATTCAGTTTTTTTTATAGCAACTCGGGCCTGGTATAGTACAGTAGTAATAAACATATATACAAACTGAAGTTCGATTAACCAAACCAGGTTGACGTGTGTTCCTAACTGTAATTACTTCAGTTCAGTATAATACACTCCCGTGACCCGGCTGATGTATAAAAATATAAGTTAAGTTGCTACTTCGACATACCCGAAGCGATCAGCGACTAAGCATCGTTTGCAGGAACAGAGCAAGCCTGACTAGCTCAGTAGTCAGATGGGCTTTTAATATGCAACTCAATTCAGTGAAAAACGAATTCGTTGAAAGGTTCGTTAAATGTATGTGGAGTCATCAAGAATGGAAGTGATACTGTACAAGGCTTTTGCTTCGTTGATTACACTGAGAGGACGTATTTTCGATGAATCGACAACACTTATTCTGCGAAGAGGCCGCTCGCTCAGAATGTTCATTTAGGCTGTCCTCAAACATCAAGCTCAGTCACATATGAACTCAGAACTTAGAAATAAACACTTGTTTAGCCTGTTTTCCAAAAACCCCAAGAACCAGAGTTGACTGAGTTGGTCGGAGAATAGGCCCGAAATTATGCGAAGTGTAAACAAATGTTCTCGTTTAGTAACAATGGAACTTACAAAATGCTTTTGAGTCTAAACTCTGAATTTTATATACATAGATAACCCTAAAACAATTCATGAAAATTTAAATCAATCGTTGTTTAAACTTTAACCCCCAGGTCGAAGCAAAATATCTGCCTAAGGTTTATGTTTTTTTGAGAAGGTGATTTTTATGTCTGACATATTTTATGTTTTTTACCAGTTGTTTCGTATTCATCCAGTTCTTTAGTAAAGGCAAATCATCAATGCTACCGGTAATAACGAATAGCAATTTAATGGTCGATATATGGAACAAACACTGAGCAATAAACCTGCTCGCGTTAATTTTAACCAGGAGTTCCTACAAACAATCAATAGAATAACAATCTATAGAATATTTTCGATTTCCTGCCGAACAAATGGTCTATCGACAACTCTATCATATTGGCCACTCTATAAACAAACAGGTGTGTAAGGCAACAAACTTAACTTATTATACACCTCGAGAGGAAGCGACCCGTACCTACAAAATCATGCATTTGACTCAGAACACAAAAGGATACGCTTTCTTAAATATATCGGGGGAGGGCGGCACTCCCTTATATGCAAAACTGACGGGTGCCGCTGAGCAGGGGATGTTTTTCAGGGTGTCGAGTCTTTACAATTTCCCCGGGGGGGGGGCTACTCCCTTATATAAGCCATATAAGTATGTGCCGCCCCTAAGGGTAGGGTTTTTGCGCCGGTTTGGTCTGAAAACGGGCATATCTTGATTTTGACCATTTTGGTCTGGAAGCGGGTATGATTTTACGAATGAACTACGGTTGCGTATCAATGTGTTCGTCGTTTCATTTCCAAAGGAATAAGAAGCAAAGTGTAATATATGAATTCGAAATGGAGATTAAGAATTAAATATTTTTGTTGCGGTTTTATTCTCAGCAATGATTACATAATTTCTGTTTTATGTTGTTGTGTTTTGTGACTGGCCACCTCTATGTATGAAAACGGGTATGTATTTTAGAGGCCAGGTCTGAAAACAGGTGTGGTCTGAAATAGAGTCAAGATTGGGAGAACCGGGCGGCACACCCCCAACAAGAATTCCCGGGAGTACCCCCAGGGACAATTTCACAATCTAGCGTCTGAACAAAGTGTCTTTCTTGGATAGGAATCCTATAAAAGAATGAGAAGCAGTGGCGGTCCAGACCTTCAGTTAAGGGGGGGGGGGTCCAGACCCTGAGATAAAGGGGGCGGTCTCAAAAACATTTTTTTCGGCCCTTCGGGCCTCAGTTTGGTCTAAAATTCCGCCACTATGAAGGTTGGCGATGAACGGTGTGGTACCAAAGTAGAAAGCGAAACGAATTAGGGTAAGAGAATAAGGGAAATAAGGTCTTTTCTCTAAAACGGGGAAGTGAAATAAACATTTTTGTTTGTTTTGTTCTATTCGCTGAATGCAACTGTTGAAAGAATCAGCTACAGATACAGCGGCGGCCGGTTGACGGCGGATGCGGACAAGTTCAAATAATATGGGTTTTGAATGACATGCAAAATAAATGATGTATTAACTACCGGGATAAAGCGACCGAACAAATGATACCTTGACCCTCGCTGTGATTTGATCAACTTTGAAAAGCAACTTGAAAAAATTGTTAAGCCTTAAATTTGCTTATCCAGGTAGTAGGATAGACTTCTTACTTAGTCGGTCAAGTAGTGTCTGAATTGCTAAATTGAATTGGTTTTGTCAATAGTATAAGTAAAGAATTCCATGGCGCTTGAAAAGAAAGTCATAAGTAGAATGACCTTGGTTTCCGTCGAACGAAAGAGAGAAATTTTAGAAATATTCGGTGATTAAGAAAAATTACTTCTAAGACAAGACTTCACTTTCACTGAAGTGGTGCAGTCAGTTCTCTTTTATACGATGACCATCTTAATAATCTTAATGACGACGAAAACGGAAGTCTAGTTTGTGCTGCTTACCTTTCGTAAGACCCTCCTATCTCGGTAGGGTACTATGCCCTTCCACGGAGTTGGTACGTGTGCTTCAGTGAATAATTTGGTTGTTTCAAAATTTTTTGGGGCGCACAGGTCAATTTTTCTGATCCCATCTCCGTACGCATGCCGTGGGAGAATTGTTTTGCGGTTCCCAACCAACAGCTACTACTTGTTTACGGTGGATCTGGCGCACAAAGGAATGCTTTGCACTCGCCTCAGCACTAAAGGACTCTTTGATACGCGGGTACTCACTAACAAAACAATTTACCAAAAACTTCAGGAAAGGCTTATTCTTCAGTCGATTAAGTTGTGTCTGAATTGTATCTCTGGTACTTAGTATAGTCTTTGTTATGTTGAAGGAGACATTTATTTTTGTTAATAGTTTAAGTGGTTTATTGAAAAAGAAAATCATACCGGAATAAAATGACCTTGGTCTCGGTCAAACGAAATAAATTTTGCGAAACATTCGATGATCAAGAGAAATCATTTCAAAGCGGCCATGAGTTTAGATTCTTTTCAGTTAACTTTCTGTTATTCAATGGGCTATGTTAAGGTGAGTTCCACTGTTTTCTGTCAAAGCTCAGACGAGGCAATGACTTAGTATTTTCGGTCATCCGTTCTCATATTTGGAACTCCAAAAGAAATTATCCAATGATTCTATTAAATAAAGGGAAACAAAGTGTGATTGGTTTTTGGTCATTTTTAGACAACCGAGGAATTAACTTGAGGAAGTTTGCCCAGTTTTGTTCAAGTTGCTATCCGTTTCCAAGTCCGGCCGGCCATTTTATTTCCCTTAAAAGGTCAAGGTTGAAAGAGCCTTCGTGGTAAACGCCTATCTTACATCTTAAAGAAAGGTCAGAGAGTAGACGACGATTTAGATCTTGCAAATCTCATCATCTTCGCATTTTTTCAGTTCCAATTAGATGAACAAATAATTAAGGCACTTAACGTCACGTCTAATGGTATTAAATAAATGTCTGAAAATCATTTGTATTTTATATCAAACACATTCTTAATACGCATTCAAAAGTGGGGGGGGGGGGGGGGGGGGGTTCCCTTATATGGCCTATAGGGGATGTGCCATATAATTTCGTGTTTAGTCTGTTCTAAATTCCTAGATGAATTTTCTATACAAAAGCAATGATTAAAACGTGAATTTGCTCTATTGCAATTGCCAATAAATGGTTTTAAAACATGACGGCGTGCATTTTGTCTTACAGGTTATGAATTTAGGATTTTTTTGTTCTAACAGGGTAGCCCTCGGCGGCTCACCTATACCCAAACCTGCTTGATCTTGCTTGACTAAACAGGTTCTGTATTTTTGGGTATTATAGTAGCAAATTTATCCTCTCTTGATAAACTATATTCTTATCTGCCGCTGTTTACTGTACTCTGCCTGCAAAAATTACCAGCAGATTTTTATAGTGGGTTAGTGCTAAATGCGTTTGGAATGATATGTGAAAGGGTGCGTTCACATAACGGCCCAGCGAGTACCAGACTAGAGGACGGTGGCCGAACACCAAGTCTGAATGCTACACAAGTTTTTCCGTTAACTTACCACATTAGTTACGGCAAAAGGGGTTGTGTTAGTTGATCAGCTGTGTGAATCGTTCCCCTTATAATGTATTCTACAAGTCCACCCTCTGTATTTATTCATGATGGATTTTATCTGGATTTTATTCATGTCTACCCCATAAGAATTGCAGTAATAATAACAACAAAATTTTTTTTTCTGCGAGTAAAACATTCTGATTGTATTTTTCAGTTGCATTAGGCTATGGACACTTTGCGGAAAACGAGATAAGTGCTGAAGAATCACTAGCCATCGTGCCTGTGTTCTTTAAAATTCTCAAACCCAACAATGCGTGAAAACAGGAGCCTATGACTATCATGGACTCCTGGTGAAAAACAATCTGTTCCGTGAATTGCACGCACTCTTATTATTGGGTCGGAAAGCGGTTGAACGTCGTGGCGCGTGCGCAATAAAGGCAAAATCTTGAAATCGTTCTGTCCAATCACAACTCGAGCATTAACAAGAATCTTGTGTAGCGTTGATTGATGAATCTCCCATACCCACGTGTGTATTTGAATTTTCCGTAAAAACTACAGTCTTAAGATGTTTCCGGCTTACGGCGTGTAATAACAATGGTTGGCCACAATTGTCTGGTACTCAGGAAAAAAAACGTGATTTGACGGGTGAAAGAGAGCTTAAGTGCCCTAACCCCAACGGAAGATTTGGCAGGTATTTTTCACGTAAATATCATGTTTACTTAATATGAACAGGACACATGTAATAAATAGATTTAACCAAGGCCAAAAGCGAACCGCTCGAGGAATCTTTTAAGAAACATCTTTCTCAAGTAACTGAACTTCTGCCGTAAGCAGAAAGCAAACTGAATTCCACCTTAAAAGGATAGACCCGAGCCCGCCATCAACTGAAAACCAAAATTGAATTTGTTTATTTTTTGTGCTGCACACTGACTTTCACTCAAAGGAAAGACTAGCCACGAAATCGATTTTTTTAGCAATTATTTCCATTATTTGAAAATCTTGAAAATCAAGCTTATCTCCAATCGAGAATGCAGAAAGTTCGAGCTTTTCCTTTCAAATGTCCGCGTACAGGGAATCCATAAGGACTTGTGAAGGGCTATTCTGTCACAGGGCAAGTTTAACCAAGTCGAAATTTTTAGTGTTAAAAAGCGTGCGAAGTGGGCTAAGGTACCAGCTTTGACCTTTCTTGGCAAAGTGTACCGAACCGTTGTTCTTAGCTCTAATCAAAACAATCGCAGGAAATTATACGTCAAATGCGGTTTTCCGTGTAAAAATAAAAAACACGCAATTTTCGCACGTTTTCAAAAAGACCCCAAAAACAAAACGAAAATTGATGGTCAGGTAATTTCGAGGATTCTAGCCTACTGATTACATAATGCAGTACCCACGGGCGCGGGGGCGGGGGGTACCCAATTGCAAGGGATTTTTAGGTAATAATGTGCTGCCGAAGCGTTCAAAACCCACCCTTTTCAGGACAAATGTTGCTCATTTCCCTTTCCTGGTTAAAACAAAAGACGTTATTCTATTACCCTGAGTCGTTTCGTTCTGCATACAGAATTAGGTAATTTTGAACTTATTAGAACTAAATTCTTGAAAAAAACTTTTGGTGACACAAATGGTCCCGGGGGGGTTACTTCTGGGAATTCTTGGTGGGGGTGTGCCGCCCGGTTCTCCTAATCCTGAACCCCCTTCAGACCAAAAAATGTCATTTTCCACACCCGTTTTGAGACCAGACCTCTAAAATCCATACCCGTTTTCAGACCCGGCCTTTAAGTAGTTTTACATGTCATCATTACTTGGATTAGAGCGCAAACAAAAAAATTATTCAAATCCATGTTTCTCTTTCTTTCTTACTCATTTGGAATTGAAACGATAAATACGTTCATACACTCCCGTAGTTCCCTCGAAAGCCATACCCGATTCCAGACCAAAATGGGCAAAGTGTATGGCCGTTTTCAGACCAGAACGGTGCATAAACCCCACCCGATGGGGCGGCACATACCTAGAGAGTACCCCCCGGGCACATGTCCGTCTATGCAAGAGAGAATTTATTCTCTCTTGGTCTAGGCCAATTAAGGGACTGCCATTACAGTGCGCTTATTCCCACTCGCTCAATTGGTCAAATGTTGCCGGGCAAATTTTTCTGGAGTTGAATTCTAGAAAGTTCAGGAAAAGAAAAAAAAAGTCGTTGTCTTGTGCCCAAGTTCTCGACAAAACGTGAAATTAGGCACTTTCACGTTGTAGTCGTGCAGCGACGGCGAAGAAATGTACAAAAAAGCGTGATGCACGTGCAAAGTTATTGTTTTGCCAATCGATCTAAACCCATTGCTTTTTTCCCGTTCTCACTTCCGTCGCCGTCGTTACTTAAGCTTCCTAATGAGTCCATGCAATACACATTATGTCGGTCCATTGTCTGGAGCTGCCATTGTATAAATCAAAGAACAGGAGACACAGAACAATTAGACTAATGTTGTGTGGAGGAGAAAAATACAAAAAATATTCATGCAAGGGGGAATAAACTAAAAAATATGAAAAATGTTAACGAAAAAAGAATGCTGTTCGAAAATTCCCCCACCTCCCCGCCCATAACTTATATAATGGTCCGCTTCTAAATTTGACATTGGCTAGTAACTGATGCTGACATTGACCTTGCGGTTTCCGAATTGAATTAGATGTATTCTTTCTCATGCACGTAGATGCATTGTTCTATCATAAGGTCGTTTTTAAGCGGCCCAAAGCTGAACTCGTTGCGTCACAGACGTTCTAAACCTTCTGTATACTATACAAAATGGTTTAGACGTGCACGTGGGCCGGCTGTAACGCAGGGTACATTCCGCTTGCATCCTATATTAGAGGAGTCATCTTATAGTCAGAAGGAGATTTAGAATGGATGATAGAAATTTTAAGACAGTCTTGGATTGTGGACTCCATACCGTGGATTCCGGATTTCAGATATTGGATCCCGGACCCTCTGCCAGTGGACCTTGGAGTCCGGATTGCAATCGTTAGTGGGATTCCGGATTGCTTGAGCTGTATTCCGGATTCCAAAGCCCAGGGTTCCTTATTCCACAAGCAAAAGTTTCCCGGGGTCCGGAATGCGGATTCCCTTGCACGTGGCGATACAAAAACGTGCCAGTTGCAGACCGACGGGGCATTTGAACTCTTTCTCTTGAAAGAAGAACTCTTGACCGTCACAAATGCTTTTCAAAAATTAAATGACCATAACAATGCATGATAAAATCAGAGGAAATTCCAATAAACCAAAGAATCAGCTCAATCAGTTATAATAAACTATTTTTGTGGCTCCAAATGATGTCATGTTATTTTTGGCGCATCTAGCCGTTTCTGCCAGGCGCGCTTGCGTGGTATATCGAGTAACACATGCATGTAAAGGCAAAGTGCAACACGTACTTTTCAGTTTTTTAAACATGGAGACAAGCATGGCTTCAACGATAATGCAAGACGATGAGGTAAGAACTCCTAAAATGATTTATAGAAAGTGATTGTGCTTTTCTAGGGACCCTTCACACAGGGTTTTCTTTGCACGCTGCCGAGCAGGTCAAAACCAGCTGGAATAGTTGTATAATGTACTGCTAACTAGTTCTGTAACGGAAATTTTTAGCCCAAAATTAACGAGTGAAGAATGCTTATATAATACTGTCACTTTTTTTTCGTCCTAACCTAAAGTTTTGTCGTTTATTCATACCGTTAAAACTGTAAACAGAGAACCTGGAATTTCAACGTATTTTTTTAACATTTAGATAGTGGAGAAAAATTATAGAAACGGAATCTTGCGGAGTACTCTCCTAGCTCAAATGTACTGGATAATGTAACCGGAAGACAAATTTCCTAGAAGATCCAACATTTTGCTTAAGAAAACTCTCAATTCTATTAAACTTTCACGCTGCCCGGGTTTTAGAAAACCTGAATGAAAAGCTTTTATCGTTTATGGAGGCTCTGGCAGGGTTATTTGTGTTATAACCTACCCGGTGTCGGTCACCAAGTCACGGACCCCTCTTAAGTCCATATGCTTTTATAGAATACTTAAGGTCCTTTTTCATATCTGTCTTACGTAACATTAAGAGCATTTTGAGATCACTGATTTTAGTACAGAACTGATATCTGGCCATGATTTCGCTTAGTCATTCTGTTTACCTGCGTAACGTAATCGGCGCTAAGCCACCTAGTATCACGGTGGTATCAGTATCGTGCTCAGAGCACGAGCGGTTCGTTGCACAAAGACCGAAGCACTGCGCTGCAGCTTAGTTACAGACAGCCCTCGCTTACATAATGTACAGAATGAGCATCATACAAGGCCTATGTATGCTCGGTATATTATGTAAGGCCGACTTCATTTTGATATATGCGACTCAGTAAACTACACGCAGACTTCACATGCAGTGTTTTCAAAACGAGTTGTTCAGGGCAGGGTTCCTGAAAGGCTGATTAGGGCTTATCCAGGATTTCAATTTTGTTCCACTTCTTTCATTTGCTTTTCTATGCATTGGTTAAAGCAAAATTTTGTGTTATCATTACTACATCTACGAGTGAAGGCTCAACAGTGTTTTGCTGAAGCTTGAGTTACATGCTCTTAGACAAGAAAACAGTGCTTTAAATTTGGCTCTAAATTTTGGGTTAACTTAACCATCTTTTGAGGAACCGGGCCCAGATAAAAGGCTTTGTTTTCATGTGTCACTAATGTGATTCGTTCTAGAACCTCCAATGAAATGACTTGAACTGTTCAGTAGGATCTGTTGTTTCAGCTTAAAAATCTCTGGGTTTTTCGCAACTCTACTAAAGATAAAAGCCTCGAGGTTCCTTTGTACCGCTCATATAAACTAAACGTTCACATGTCTCGAAACAAACATCAATGACTACCCATGACCGACCGTGGTCGCTGAAATTATTTGGTCCAAAGGTCGACATTATGCGAGTTAAACACAACAGTGTCAACAGTGAAGACTTCAGTGTTTTCATTGCTTGTTGGAGTCTTGTTTAATGTGATCTACAAGAACCTCAAATGAAATTGTTGGCACTGTAAAGAATTAGCTTCCCTCCCCTAAACAAAGTTAAAACGCTTCCTTTTTTTGCTGTTTTGTCAGAAATCGTTTGGTTTCTCACAACTCAGAGTTACTGAGGCTTGCTGAGAACTGAGGAGTTCACCCAGCTTGTGCATACATTCTCTAGTGTCGTCGAACTGAACGAGTAATGAGCACCAAGGTTGGCTCATCAGATCACATAAAATGCTTCCCTGTACAGACTTACTGAGCATCAACAACTATACCAGCTATACATGACTGTTGGGGTCGAAATTATTTGATAGAAGGCCCAACTGTTATTCCCAACAATGAACGGTTCGACAGCGTTTTCATTACTTGTTAAATACTCATTTTGATGTGCTCGTCTAAACCTCAAATAAAATTGCGGAATACTTTGCAGAAAGCTTTCCTTCTTCCACGGCTATTTGGTTAAAAATCTCAGTTGAAGAATGAAAGGCTACGACGTTCAACTTCCGTGCAGCGTCAAGCTAGTGTCCCAACGGAAAATGACCAAGATTTTTAGCTCATAAACAGGAGTCTTGTGGCTGCGATCAATTTCTATCTACATAACACTGCAGAATGAAGGATTGAGATTCGTAGTTTATTACAGATATAGATAGAATGAATCCAGGATAATTTGGCTACGTGGTTCGGCAACAGTCACTGCCCATATCACGCGTTCAGTTAAAAGGAATGTATATATCCGACTACTTTTCTTGAAAACTTCGTACTTATTATTAATGCGTTGATTTCTAAAATTGGGCTTTTAACCAAACCAGACTGTACTGGAGCTCCTTTGGAAAGGAATTCTGACCGGAGTGAGCAGAACTGCTAGTTATAATAGGCAGTGCCGTGAATAGTGATAGGATTAGAAGTCACAAGTTCTGTTCGTTTCAGTGGTAGCTAATGGAAGCTGAAATGTAATAGATAGTAGGATTTAAGAGATGAATAGTTTCTCCTTCATCGTACAAGGCGATCGATCACTTTTTAAATTACCCTTTTAACTATACCAAGCTGAAGATATGTTCCTAGCGAAGTAATAATCATGGTGCAAATTCATGAACTCGTCAATTTTTTTGTGATCAGTTAGTGAATAATAATTAGAAGAAAAATTCTTCGTCGTACAAGCTGATCAGGTCTGACTCATTGTAAAAATCTTTACATGCAGTTGATGTTAGAAGGCTAGAGCAAACGCTGACCTGAGGCCAAAATCATTAGGTACCTGAGGTACGTTTGTAAAAGGCCAACACACTTTGAGGTTGATCATAACTGGCTCATGATCAGTAAAGAGAGTATTCGATGAATAATTCCGTCATTTACCGAAGTGGTAAGGTTTGCCGGGCTGGCTCGCTTAAATCTCCTTCTCCATTAGTCACCGGCTTGTATTACACAGCGCCCTCCCGATGCCGGTATTCCAGCTAAACCGGGTTGGCTGGGTTGTCATGTTATCAAAATGTTGATTTTGTTGCGTTTTTATCATTTTGCTGCGACCTTGGCAAAGCTAAGGGAGTCGGGCGGCTAAACTGGCCACCCGTACTCGTGTGATCAGCCCCTTCGGCTGTTCCTTCTTTGTTCGGCTTCACTCAGATGTATTTTTGTTAACAGAGAACAGATTTCCTGTGATCGAAGAAGCCGCTCTTACGATCGATCGGTTTTTAGGCTGCATTCTGATTATAAACTTCTCACCTACAAGTGCCAGCATTCTAGATATTCAGCATAGAGTTTCATGGTAAATGTTTGTCAGTGCGGTACAATGACCTTAAAAATAAACTGTTCTTCTCTATCAGCCAGTTTACGAGAAACCCCAGGGCTAAAGTTGCTCAAAACTGAGTGTCGCGTTAGCAAAATGTTAAACCAAGTATCTCAGGCTAGGGACAAAGGAGTTTATATATAATCACTATTGAGCCTTTACTCAGAGACTCGGTTTTTTATACCCTGCATACACTCTAAATCAGAAAAGAAAGTAAATCCAATCTTGGGTTAAAATTGTAACCCCTCAGTTAGAGCTTACCTGCTTATACAAGTCAATGTTGTGTTGGGAAGATGCATTTGTCTGCCGGTAAGCAAAGATCTTTTCATGTTCCTTCAGTTCTTTTACTGAAGGTAATTAAGCAACGCTGTCCAGTAGTAGCTGGGCTATTTAATGGTGAATGCAGATCCGTCGATTTAATTTTAACACGAAGTCCCTAAAAATAGCAAAGCAATCTAATAGCCTGCGAATATTGGGACATTTCTCCCGACGCTGTTTACGCAAGCTATTTTAGCAATCTAATATTAGAATCTAATATAATAATATTGTATTATACGCAACAAATTAAAAAAATAACCACAACACTGTAATGACCCGATATTCAAACAGATACAAAAAGCAACTTACCTCAAGTAAGTGACAATACCACCAATTGAAAGGAATAAGTGTACTTACACTGCCTAAAAAATCATACTCTTTACTTTAGAACAAGGACATGCTTACTTCACAAAAATCGATGCACATTGATCTGTGTGATAATTAGTTCCATTCACTCGGTAAGTGTTGAAAGTGATTAATGAAAGAGTCGTGTTAGAACTCAGTTACAAAACCGGCTTAAGCATCTGGCGCGGCGGAGACAGCTAAGTGAAAGTTTTATGCCAGACAAATCATTAATATTAGTTTTGAATGTAGTATGGCAAAAAATGACATGTGAACTTCGGATGAGTAACCAATGGTACTGTGGTGGACCTTCATAGTTACCTGGTCAACGTTGAAAAGAACTTGAAAAAGGATGGCGGTAAAGCCCTGTTAATGAATCTGCTTATCCAGGTCTTAGGCGGACGACTGATATCGGTCGTTTAAAGGCTCCTCTCTGAGTTGGTTAAAGTATTGCGGTCTGAAATGCATACATGGTACTTACGGTACAGTCTTTGTAAAGGATAATTGGTTTTGTTGATAAGATAATTAGTCCATGGCAAGACTACTTGTAGTCTGGCCTTATTTTTTCAGTATCCCTCTAGTTTTGATCCCAGTCATGCAGGGCGTTTGTAAACAACGCAACGTTACTAGAGACCATTAGATTCGAGGACGAGAAAGACGACGAGTACGAGAGGAGGTTTAGCCTTCTCCCGATTGCAAAATGCTAAAACTTCTAACATTTGATAACTTGTTCCCGCCACTAAGGCACTCTCGCTAAAACTCGTGGTAGAATAACTTGCAAGAAATAACCGAAATGATAGACATAACAAGCCATACCAAACTGATCCGAACATTCCCAGGACACTAAAACTCGTGCCGAAATGAAACAATTATTTCGAATAATTATTCAAAGCTGAATAAAATGAAATAAGTTTTTTCAAAAAAATGTGTGGATGTTTTCACATTTGTCGTGACATTATTACCGTAACTTCGAAAGGCCCATGTACGGCACACGTTTTCCCCTCCTAAAAGGAGGGGAACGTTGGGGGGTGCCCAATACCGCAATACCGTAAGAAAAGTTGGCAAATACCAAAATCCCGAGTCGAAAATCGACGAAATACTGATACTGCATTTATGATCGGTCACCCTTACGTAGAGTTGCATCCATCTAGCGTAATGACCTCGCCAACATCTTGCGCAGCCTCATCGAGAAAACGTGAGAAGACCTCGACTGACCGGTAAAAAAGATCGGAAAGCCGGGTCATTGGGTGCAACAACAATCACACATTGTAGATTAACTACCAGTTTACCATGCATACTGTGTTTTGTGTTGCATATTGTATTTACCTGTACTAGACAGGAACGGTACCACAATACCGTGAACGATCTTCTTTTACCGATTACCGTCAGCCAAAAGGATGAAAAACCGCATTCCGCGAGGCTAGATGATACCGCACATTAAAAGTTAAAATAACCGAATTACCGCTTGAAAAAAAAAAAAGCTTAATTACCGCGACCCCAATGCCCCGCTCCGAAAGCAGCGCATGGTTTGGAGATTAGGCTGCTGAATCCGTAGCCTACGTGTAGCCTTCTGTTTCAGTCCTTTGTCAAGGGGAGGGTGTGGCTATACGTAGGCTACTAAATCCGAAAGTAACAAGGATCTTTACTTTCGGAACTTTACGGCATTATTATTATTATAAAGTCGCCGAGGCTGAACTCGTCACTCTGTGTGCATCTTAGAGTCATAAAAAGATTTAGAATGGATGTTACCGGAAAAGGGGAACTAGCACGGGAAACGTAAGGGAAAATGAAAAATGGACACAAAACAGAAATCGGGTAATTCTAGCCCCTCTGAGCTAGCAGAAGTTTCTTTTCGGTGTCACTGAACACGTGGTTTGCTTGTTTACGTCCCCAAGACGACAGGGACGTATATGTAATTTTAGCGGAGGGAACGACCTCTTAAACGGTGCTAAAAGCCACCCCGAAGAAACCCTGCAAGCATGCAAGTTGTAGACCGACCGAACGTTTCAACGCCCTCACCTGATTTCACCGACACAAATGCTTTCATGTTTCAAAAATCAAATGTCCTAACAATGATAAAATCGAAGGAAATTCCTATTAAACCGCAGAATCTGGTGTCACGTTATTTTTGGTGCATTTAGCCGGTTCTGCCGGGCATGTGTGCGTGTCATATCGAGTGACACGTGCATGTAGAGACAAAATGCAACACGTATTTCGCAATTTTTTTTTTCACACGGAAAGATGGCTTTCTTGACGGTGCAAGACGTTGAGGTAAGAGCTCCTAAAATGATTTGTAAAAAAAGTTATTGTGCTTTTGCAGGGATCCTTTTATACAAAAGGTTTCCTTCGTCCGCTGCCAGAGAGGCGTTGATATACTGGTTCTAATTTCTTATTTACTGGTACTAACTTCATTAGCCACGAATTGTTTGTTTTTCCATATTGGCTAAATGACATCTGGAGTTCTTTCTTTTGTCTTGGGTTTTAATTTTTGCCGCTTTGTGATGTGAAACCGGCTAGTTTTCCTCGGAAGATCATGATGAACGCCCATGAAATCTTCATGCCAAATTAACCAGGGAAGAATGCTTACGTAATGCTGCACTAACCTAGCGTTTTGCTCTTGTTCGTATTGTATGCTTTTGTAAAAAAAAACCGTGAACAGAAAACGGCGTGTAATTTTAACGTACCGGTAGTTTGATCTTTTCTGATCTTTAGGGGATTTTTGCTGAACATAGCATGACCTTGACTGTCCTATCTAAAATTTTCTGGGTAATACATGTGCCCAACCGGAACAGAAATTCCTCGAAGTTGCAACATTTTGCTTGACTTGAGAAGTCTTGGTTCTATGTGACTTTCAGACGGCCGGTTTTGAAGTAGCTAAACTTGACGTTTTCATCGTTTATAGAGGCTCTGAGTACTTTACTTTATCCTACCGTAGTGTGTATAACTGAAACCAAGGCCTCCTCGAGTCTGATTTAGAGACAGTATGTCCAAATGCCTCAGTTCACACAATAAAATATTTGGGGTCAGATGTAACATCAAAATCTTCTACGAAGTCTATTTCTAGATCATTTTAGTAGAAACGCTAATATCCTAGATTTCGTGTCATTCTGTTTACCGCGGGTTAAAGATCGGCGCTCACCGACTATGCATGCATCAGGATTCACTCAGCGAACTAGCGTTTCGTTGAAAGACCAAAGCACTACACTGAAGTTTGGCGAGACAGCCTTCACTAACGTGTTGAGAATAAGTATCATACAAGGTTTATATGACTTTGGTAGCTAAAATTATTGGGGCAAGGCCGACTTCGTACGAGTTAGTAACACAACAATGGAAAAGTGTTTTCATGCATTATTTGTCGGAGGGACTAGCACCTAAAATGAAATTGTTGGAACTGTGCTGTAGGCCTCCTTCCTTCCTTCAACAAAGTTTAACACTAGACGAGTTTGGTTATTTGGTTGAAAATCTCTGCATTTTGGCAACTCGAAGTAGGAGGCCATGAGGTTCTCTATCTTGTGCTTTGTTAAATGTCCCAATGAGAAATGACCAAGGTTGTAGGTCATATCTTGAAACTAAATGCTAACATGTACACGAGCACAAGTATCAACGACTATACATGGCTGTAGTCGCTGAAATTATTTGGTATAAGGCCGACTTCATGCGAGCTAATCACAACAATGAAGACTTCATTGTTCCCATTACTTGTTGGAGGTTATTTTTATGTGTTGGACTAAATTCAAATAAAATTCTTGGGACTGTGTATGTAAAGAAAGCTTCCCATCTCTGTTCCCTTAACCAAGTAGGAAACGTTTCGTGTAAATGAAGGATATTTGGTTAAAAATATCTGCACTGGGTTTATTTTTTTCACTGGCTGACAAGTTTTGGAAAAAGGCTGGGAGGTTCTCTTTAATCTTGTGCTATGTCAAGCGTCCCAATGGGCAATGATCACGGCTGCAGCTAATATAAACTAACTGCTGTAACATGTATAGAACAAGTATCAACGACTTATGCATGACTGTGGTCGCTGAAATTATTTGGTAAAAGGCCGAATTCATTGAAGTTTACCACAACAGCGAAGACTTCAGTGTTTTCATTACTTTTTTGAAGACTTATTTTGATGTGTTCGATAAGAACTTCAAATGACATTGTTGGTTTATAACTTGAAGAATTAGCTTTTTCCTCCCCTTAACAAAGTTGAAATCGTTTTGTGCTTGACTATTTTGTTTAAAAAAATCTCTGGGTTTTTCCCAAAGCAGAGTTTACTTACTGAGAACAGATCGAGACTAGTTCAGCAAGGTGCTTTTTTTAGTGTCCCAAACGGAGTAATGATTAAGAGGGTTGTAGCTCATCAGATAAACAAAATTCTACCATGTATACAACAACTGAGCATTAACAACTATACATGACTCTTGTCACTGAAATTATTTGTCAGTATAAGGCTGACTTCATGCGAGTTAATCACAGTAATGAAGACTTCAATGTTTTCATTTTTTGTTCAAGACTTATTTTGATGTGTTTGACTAGAACCTCAGATGAAATTCTATTGAAGGACACTGTACAGAAAGCTTTCCACCTTCTCTTAACAAAACTGAAAACATTTCATGTTTGGTTATTTGGCGAAAAATAACCAAACATGAAATTGTCAGGAGGCCACGAGTAATTCAGAGTAGTTCAACCTAATTGTGCTGTGTTTCATCAGATAACTCAGTTGAAATTTTATTGAAGGACACTGTACAGAAAGCTTCCCACCTCCTCTTAACAAAATTGAAAACATTTCATGTTTGGTTATTTGGCTAAAAATAACCAAACATGAAATTGTCAGGAGGCCACGAGTAATTCAGAGTAGTTCAACCTAATTGTGTTGTGTTTCGTCAGATAAAATGCTAACATGTACACAACAGTGATCTGAGCATTAACAACTACACATGACTGTGGTTACTGAAGGCCGCCGACTTCACTATGCGAGTTAATCACAGCAATGAAGACTTCAATATTTTCATTTTTTGTTGAAGACTTATTTTGATGTGTGCGACTAAAACCTCAGATGAAATTCCATGGAGGGACACTGTTCAGAAAGTTTCAATTCCCACCGTCCCTTAACAAAGTTGAATATATTTCGTGTTTGGTTAAAATGAATCTTTGGGTTTTTTCCAACTAAGACGTAAGAACAGGAGGCCACGAGAAGTTCAACCTCGTGATGTGTCACATCAGATAAAATGCTAACATATACACAACATCTGAGCATCAACAACTACTATACATGACTGTGGTGGTTGAAATTATTTGATGGAAGGCTGATTGCAAGCAAGTTAATCACAACAATGAAGACTTCAGTATTTTCATTACCTGTTGAAAACTCATTTTGATGTGTTCGACAAGAACCTCAAATGAAATTGTTGGGAGACTGTGCAGAAAGCTTACTTTCTTCCCTTAATTGCCGTTGTTTAGGGTATTTGGTTAAAAATCTCTGGGTTTATTTTTTTACAACGTGACGAAGGAGATCGAGGTTCATGAACTTAGGTTGTGTCAACTACAGCATACGAGAAATGACCAAATTTAACGTTTCGCGGTCTTGTTTGAGGAAGAGTCTTGTGGCGGTGGTCAAATTGTATCAATTTAATACTGCTGAATAGAGGATTGAGATTTATACAGATGGAACTGAATGAATCCATGCTATGATTTTCTACTGTAAGGTAAGTCTCGCTCGCAATGGCTCTGCAACAGTCACTGCCCAAGTTCACAGCGTTCATTTCAAAGGAAATACAGACCTGATAATTTTTCTTGAAAACTTCGTTCTTTATTAACTCGTAGACTTCTAAAACTGTGCGTTTATCCAAACCAGGTTGAAGACGTGTTCCTTTTGAAGAACTGTTGAGCAAATTCAGCAGAAACCAGAACGAATAGGAAGTGCCCACCATTAACCGTTATAGCAAATCATATTCAGTCTCTTCAGTAGCTTAGTTGTAGCTTAGTTTCCTTGGATCGGTTAATGAGTAGTATTTAGAGCCATCAAAAGTTTCTTCTTCATCGCTCGAGGCGATCGATCCTTTTAACCAAACCAGGCTGAAGTTATGTTCCTAATGAAGTAATAATGGGCAAATTAGGTGCTAGACTTAGTCATGGTAAATCAGTAACTCTTGTCAGTTAGTGAGTAGTAACAAAAAGAGAAACTCTTCATCATATCTGGCTCACCTTAAAAATCTTTACATGAAATAGTTGTCAGAAGGCTATAGCAAAAGTTGAACTGAAGCCAAAACCGGGGGGTTACTTGAGTAAGTTTTTGCTGTGTATGTGCCACTAGTCCCTCATAACCCTCTACCCTGTTATAGTCAATTCTGTGCCCAATTATAGACCCCATATTTGTCGCTTTTGGGTAAATGTAATTTTCACGATCCCAAGTTAGTCACTCTACCTTATAAAGCCTTTTATTAAGGTCATCCTGAAAGGAATTGGCACATTTAGTACACTTAATGTAGTAAAAATCCTCACCGTTTGAAGTCGCTAATTACCGGAACATTCTTATCCCAAAATCCCGGTCGAAAATGTGCAACCCCATTCTAGTAACTCTATTGAAAATGCAACCCCACCCTGATGAACCTATTGCTAGGAAGTGCCCCTCCCGGAAGCCAAAATCTTAAAGTACGTTTGGAGAGAGTGACCCCATCAACATTATATTGCTTAAAACAGAGAAGAGAGTATATTCGACGAATAATTCATCATTCACCGAAGTGACAAATAATGGGTTGATTTTATGAGCCGGGCTGGGCTGGCTCGCTTTGCTAGGTTTGGCTTCTATCCCGGTATTACGCTATCTCGATACTCGCTGCCGGGTTCCAGCTAACCGGGTTGGCTGGTTTGTCAAGTAATCACAAAGTTTATTTTTGTCGCGTTGAATTAACGTGCTGCGACCTTGGCAAAGCTATGCGAGTCAGCCCGGCAAACCGGGCCACCCTGGCTCGTGTTATCAGCCAATCAGTCCCTTACACTATTGCCTCCTTGTTCGCTTGTGCACACAGATGTATTTGATAATAGAGGAAGCCTCTCTTAAGATCGATCGGTTGTGCATTCCTATTATCAGCTTCACAACTATAAGTGCCGCCAGCATTCTAGAGATTCAGCACCGAGTTTCATGGCAAATGTTTGTCAGTGCGTTAACATTAGAAATGAATCATTTCTTCTCTGTCAGCCTGTTTTCGAGAAACCCCAGGGCCCAAGTTGCTCGAAACTCAGTGCCACGTTTAAGGGGAATCAGTTGAACCAAGTGTTCTCGTCTAGGAACAAAAAAGAATAAGCTTATATGAAATACTATTTAGCCTTTACTCAGAGACTTGTTCTTTTTTTAACCCCACATACTCTGTTAACACTGTACAAGAAAGTAAAGTCAGTCGGGGTGAAAATTGTAACCCTCCTATTTGAACTTACCCTCTAAGAGTTAGTGTTGCGTTGAGAACTGAACGAGAAAATATGCATTTGTCTGCCAGGGACCTTTTATGTTCATTCAGTTCTTTTAGTAAAAAGTTAGCAACGCTCTTTTCGGTTGTCTCGTAGTAACTAGAAATTTTATTGTGAATACAGATCTATCCCTTCGAATTAATTTTAAAACCGAGTCTCTAAAAATAGCAGGCACTCTATAATACCTTCATACCCAACAAAAAGATATCAAACTACCAAATAATTACTATTAATAATGGCCTGATATCTAACCAGTACAAAAGCTGCTTACCTTAATTCAGTGATAATATAACCATCAATGAAAAACTGTATCCACAAAGTGATGCACTTTACTTGGAACAAGGCCATGATTACTTGACAAACGTCGATGCACACCTGTGTGATAATTTGTTCAGTTCACTGCAACTGTTGAAAGTAACAATTTAGTGAAATAGCTCAGCGGCTACATTGGTTAATACACAAGTGACGACGGACAAATGCAGCAAATGAACGGTACTGTGACCTTCTTAGTTACGTGATTAACTTTGTAAAAGAACGTGAAAGAATGTTCAAGCCCGGCGGATGTAAATCTGCTTATCCAGATCGAAGGAAAAGCTTCTCTCCGAGTTGGCCAAGTACCGTCTGAATTGCATAGTCTTTTATAGTACATGAATTAACAGTCTTGTAAAGGACAATTGTTGTTGTTGATAACATAACGGAGTAGTGCATGCCAGCATTCAACAAAATTATAGAATAGAATCGGTTAAACGAGAGGAATTTGCGAAAAATTAGACTTCATTTTGACTGCCGCCAGCTCTCTTTATTAAAAGGACACCTAGTTTATGCTTCTTACCATATATGTGGCACTACCACATTCAGTTATATGTATACCACGGGGTGGGGTGTGGTTTTTGAGGTGCTCAGTCCTGAGGTAGTTTCTCTACCCCTTTTCAGTACTTTCGTCCTTCGTTTCATAGGGCACCCAAAGTACACTGGACCTAAGGCTGTAAACTCGCAGCCTCTGAAACTTTCTTGTTTACTCAGTAACAGAGCAAACGATCGATAGCGAAAGGAACCTGAAATGATTTTATGCTTAAACTTTGTTCATACAGTAAGTTTAAGCAGGCTTTTCACTGAGTCGGTCAAGTATTGGAGTGAATTGTGCTTTTCGTATTATGTTGTGAGATACTATCGAATTTTGCTCTTATATATACATTGTACTCACTATTTGTCTTCTAAGTTGGCTAAGAGGCTAGAGTTGATTTTGGAAATCAGCCCAAGCTACAGATTAGTAAGCAATTAATCTGCTAACAGATAACTTACCTCGACCTTGATTACTCCGGATATCGCAAAAGCCTTATCCAATGTTAATTGTGTATTTTAGTATCAGTAGTACATGACTTTAAGGAAAATCACACCTGAATAGAATGACCTTGGTCTCGGTCAAAGGAGATGGATTTTGGAAAAACGAGCCGACATTTTTTTTTGCACTACAGTCAGATTTTTGATATTAAAACGGACACCTCTTTACGACTGAGAACCAGCTACAAACTGTAACTAAATCATGCAAATCAACTGCAGAAACTAATGTTGTGAAGTAAAATTCCTACTATTTTGGTATTATTAGATCTCTACAGGTTGTCAATTTTGAAAGACATGTCGACAGAAATTAAGTTTATGAGACAACTTTGTTTGTTAAACCAATTGAGACCACGACTCCGATAGGATACCTTGTCTAGTTCAGTTGTGTGATATAAACAGGAAATTTATTTTACCTGTTCTATAAAGGGCATCCATTCCTACTTCCTACGTAGTTCTGTAGGGCAAGATAAGTGACTGAAGGAGCTCAAGCATTCTCTCTTGAGCAAGACTTAAGTTTTAGCTCTAGTTGCGCTTTGAAGAGTCGACCTAAGTAAGGAACTTGGTAGGGTAAGGAATCCTTCCCTTGACCTACCCTCTAAAGAAAGGGTCTTCGGAACATCTTAGCTGTTCAGTGCCTTCTGTTAGCACACAAACCTCTCGCAAAGCTTGTGATTAAGACAACTGGTACAAGATCAATAAACCCAGAGAGCTAAAGTGTCGGAATGTGCTTAATAATACTAAAAAGAGTTGCCAAAGTGCATGGACTCGGGCGACAGCCCATATCTTTTAAGGCTTTTCAATTAGAATTGTGCAAGCCATTTAATTTTACAATTGAAATTTCGGGCGGTTTCCCAAAACCCCTAGAGTTGGTCCCTTCCATTCTTTATTCAATTTAATTCTCTAACTCACTTAAGTCTAACATAAGGAACACTTATTGCCGGTCCCAATTTAAAAGGTGTCCGTTTCAGAGAAATCGAGTTGACTGCCGCCTCCCTGTTGATTTGCTCGGGAAGTCGTGGCTTCTAAAAAGTCCATATTACATGTTCGGATGTAGCGTAAACCATGCAGGAAAAACGTCCGAATAAAAATATAATTACTGCAATTTTAATCGCTATCAGTTTTAAAATCTTGTCAGGTTTGTTTCTTTATGTCATCGGTTTCACGATTTTTTTCTTTTACATGGTGATAGAGCAACCTCGTGACCCCGCCCCTCGAAGCAGATCTCGTGAGAAATTGAACTTTACCTCGAAAAAAAATGCGGCTGTGGCTAATTGCCAGCTAACGCCCGGCCAGATCAAATGCTCCACAAAAATTCTATCGAGCAGTAGAACTACGACAATCCGTTTGTTCTCATCGATGTAGAGACGCGACCCAGAGCAAGTCTGTCGTTATACCTATAATTCTTTTAAAGTTGGCTTTTGTGGGATGATTACTTTCGACTTCTGGTTGTCCAAGGGAGTAAGGTTTACATCCTGAGTCTACACAAAACGGCCAGTGATCGAGCCTTTATTGACTTTAGGCTGATCTCGATCAGATCATTATTTTTTATCTGGGCCATTGTCAGTTACTTAGCAATGCTCTTGAAGAGTACAATGGAAGTTCTTCTGAATTGCCCTTGGCCTTTTGATTTTGAAAGGTGAGTGTTGCGAAATTATTGATATATTTATCAAAGTTGTTATTAGGTCAAAACCAAACAAAACAAAAAAGAAAGACAAAGAAAAACAACAGCAACGTTCCCCCACCAAAAAGAATATTAAAGATCATACCGTTCCAATTACCTGTTCTACAGTTTTTCTCAAAACATTCCATCCGTTAATGTCTGCGGTGACGAATTCAACGTGGACCACGCTATCGTTTGTAAACGAGGCGGCTTCATCATCCAGCGCCACAACGAGCTTCGTGACCTTGAAGTGGAAATGTTTTAAAATGGTTTGCAGCCATGTCGAGGAAGAACCTGTTTTACAGGAGTTAACCGGAGTTGTGATCCCTACGAAGCCCCGGATGTCCGACTGGATATATACACCTGCAAGTTCTGGGAGAGGCAAACATCTTCATTGGGGTTACTGCCAAATTTGTTGTATCGCGCTGCGCATTTTGCAGACGTCGAAGGAATTCTGGGTTTTTCTGTTCCGTCAATCATCTTAGCAAACCTCTTAGGAAACACACGTTTATTTGTACGAGTACAAAAAGGTCAGGTTTTGTGATTTGTGATTGGTCGCTCTCTATCGGTCTGGTTTTTTCTGTGTTTCAAGGTTCGTTGCTTGTGATAGTCCTGGTTCGGGCAATAATCGGCTAGTTTGCTTCGACGATTTTTCTGATCTTTCTTATTCTTGTCACTTGCAAGAATAAAGCAATGTCTACCTCCTTCCCTTGACAAAAACTCCACTCACCATCGCGATTGCCTTCGCCATTCTCAGTTTTGGTTTTGCGGGCCACGCTGGGTGAGCGCGTTCAAACATCGATGGTGATTGCATTAAGTAATGATCCGGGTAAGGTGGATAGAAATTTCTTTTGTTATGCGGCAACGGTGCTTTCGCCAGATAGGAATGTTCTCATTCTTACACAGAGAATTCATAAACCTACATGAAGGCCTTTTACTCAATAAAATGCATTTACACTCCACTTTGAAAGGGTGTTTTTTGGTGTTAAAAGATTTTGACCAATCACAAGAGTTGAAAACAATAGCCAAGAAAAGTTTACAATTTTACATGTTCCCCACATAGGATTTCTTTGTTATTCAAACTGAGACCAGATTTTGTTATATGGAAGATGGTTGGAAAGTAAGGGTGAATATATGTACTGCTTTATGAAGTTTTGTTAACTTTCGCTGTTTAAGCCAGTCAGAAGTAAGTACAGACAATAGAAAAGTTGGCACCTTTTTTGCATTCCAACATCTTCGTTGCCGTTGTTGCTATCGTTTCTTAATGAAGTCCGCGAATGTGTTATGAAATTATCCTCTAAATCATGTGATCTTGACCCTCTTCCTGGCTATGTCACAAGAAACACTCTGAGCACACTGCTACCATTTAATACTTCACTGTAATCTGGCCAAATACTCTCTCAATCTACGCCCTCTCCTTAGGAAGCCTTCCCTGGATCATACGTAGTTTTCAAACTATCACCCTGTTTCAAATCTTACTTGTGCCACACAGTGGATATGCTGAAATAAAGTCATTATGATTATAACTGAGAAGTAGATTGCTAACCATCTGATCTCCTATATTAACAAAAACAATCTGAACGACACATTTCGGTCGACCTACAAACAGTATCACAGCACTGAAACGACTCTCATTCACGGCCATATTAACGTCCTTACAGCCAATCATAATCGTAGAAAGGTAATTATATTTTGCGGGAACTTCCTCTTTAAAAAAGCATTTTTATAAATTTTTAAACATTTTTATTTTTCATAACTTTTTAATATTTTTAATATTTTTTATCTTGTAATGCGCTTTTGCGGGAACTTTAAGGTTACTGGCGCTATATAAGTGCATTATTATTATTATTATTGTTATTATTATTATTATTATTATTATTAAACCCGCCCCCACTCAAATGATTGACGGAACAGAAAAACCCAAATCCCTTCGAAGAGTTTGCAAAACGCGCAGCGTGTTACAACGAATTTGGCAGTAAATACTTATTTACCCTCACCCATTATGGGGCTTCAGGAATAATGAAACAAATAATTCAAATGGAACATAACTAGGTTAAGAATCCCAGCCGACAGGAGGTGAACCAGTTGGCCATTCAGTACAAACATGGCCGAGGAACTACACAGGACTACCGAGAACAAATCCAGCTGGTGGTCAGGGCGGGGCCTCCTGATTACAAGTCCAGTGCTTTAACTCCTGGGCAACTGGGCTCTCTCTTCTCTCTTGATGTCTAGGTGTACCACCCAAATTCAGATTCTTTTTTAAGCCCTCAGCCATAAGCAGAACGAGTAAAAACAGCGAAACAATAACTTTGCACGTGCATCACGCGTTTTTGTACATTTCTTCGCCGTCGTTGCCCAACCACGAGTAAACTATCTAATTTCACGTTTTGTTAGAACGTGAACGCAAGACAACGATTTTCTAATTCCTGTTTTAAACGTATTACAGACAGTCCTTAAGAATTCAGCTCCAGAAAAATTGACCAACACTTGACAGGTTGAACAACACGGAATATTAAAAAGCTATGAATTTTGAAACGGCGTGAGGCTACGTTCACATGGCATCGCACGAATTTTCGAACGGCAGAAGAATTTGACGGGAAACTTTGCTCACACTGGACCGTTCAATATCACACTGTTCACACCGAACATTGAACGGCTAGGCGTCTAAATTTTCGTACGCTTAAGGTGGATCCGTGTGAACGGAAAACCTAAAATCACGAATTTTCAACAGGTGGAAAAATGGTCCGATGCCGTATTAACGTTGCCTGAGAGTGGTTTTCGCCACCGCCGTCTTCGTCGTAGCTCAAAATCCTCCCATAGACCATTTTACGTGTTTTTTTTCAGCTTTTGACATGGACAAGTTAGGGAAAATCCTTCAACACCACTGAAAAGAGTGTCTTATGATTAGTAAAATTGCCTAGTTTGAAAGTGATTTGTTGAAAACTAAGGAAGCACCATACAAACGTATGTAAATTTTCGTAACTTTTTTGTCCATGTTAAAAGTTGATAAAACCGTGAAAAGATGTGTTTATACCGTTTCAAGACATGTACATTATTTACTTATCATTTATTTAATGGAAAGCATTCAGTACTACGAAACTGTGCATAACGCTTAAGAGTAACGTCTTAAATGTGTATTGCAAACGTAATTCAAAAGCAAGAAAAAGGAAAGAAAAAGGATAAGAAAGAGAAAAAAATATGCAGTCCTCCCCGGCGGGGAATCGAACCCCGGTCTCCCGCGTGACAGGCGGGGATACTCACCACTATACTACCGAGGATGAGACGAAATGTTAGGACAAACTTTTGTTACTCAAAGGTCAAATCACATCCCGAACAAGCCGCTGGCAAAGAAAACCGCGTGTTCTCATCTATAAAAACACAACAAACGTTTCAAATCTCATGTCCACCTCATGACGGCTTATGCGTCTACAAACCGGGCAAATTTCGAATGTGTGGCTTTTTTCTTATAGCTAGCTGGTTTCGAAAACGTCTTGGATAGATCTTTTCCGTTTGGAAGTTTGCCTTCGTTGAGGTACTCACACCCCGAAACGTTTTGAGTTGATCGAAAATCGCCTAGAAGAAAGACCACTTTTGTTAAGCCTGAGTCTAAAATGGCCGTGGCCCGTGGCTTGTGCTTCTGTTAAGCTTAAAACTCAAGCTTATATTCCAGCCATTTTGTCACTTAAATGTCTTAAGTTTTCTCTCGACTGTATATGGATTCATGTCACACTTGGTACGTAGAAAACAAATGCCATATTAAGTAAGCAGACAGTTTATAAATTTCGCTTAGCTCCTCACATTTTTGTCAATGCTCAATGTCTAAAGTGCGTTCTTATATGTTTTTTTTTATTTTTAGTGTACTTGTGTTGACACGTCACATGTAGCCGTCGCACCAGCAGAACTTGTGGGCACACATTTAGATCAAGGAGAATCTGAGGTGCGTATGGAACAACATCTTATAAATATCATGCATGTGCACATATGCACCACTGTAGTTTTTTCAGTGCACGTTGTGATCCATAATATTCGTTTATCTGCAGCAAGGGCAGTCAGCAATGTCACAAGAGGTATTGAACAGTCACCAACCCAGAATTACATGCCTTCCAAATCCTGGGGATTACAGACTTCTAAACTTTATTGGTAAGAAGGAATTATTACAAAACGTAATTAATAACAATTATAATAATCATAATCATAATCATAACTGTAACAAAATTCTCAAATCTTATTTGCTATCACCTGCCCTGATTTCAACCTTAAGAGGACAGTTTAATAGGACAGTACGCATCTCATGCATGCTCTTAAATGGCTTTTTTTTCACTGCTGGCAAGAAAAATTTTGGAATTTCTTGTATTTAGATTAAAAAAGAGCCTTATATATCACAAATTTAGTTAAAGGTATGATTAATTGGTAACAGAACTTCGTGTCATCCAATTCAGTCTGTAATCATACTTGTTCAATTAAACAAATCGGACTCCTGCTATGCGCTACGCTACTGCAACAGACCGACTCCACTCAGTCCTGTTACCATTACTAATAGTAATAATAATAATAATAATAATAATAATAATAAGTAATGGTAACAGGACTGAGTGGAGTCCAATTCGGTCTGTAATCATACGAGTGATTAACAAATACGCGGTCGTCCGATTTGTTTAATCACGAGTATGATTACAGACCGAATTGGACTCCACTCAGTCCTGTTACCAATTAATCATAACTTTAACAAAATTTGTGATATAATAGGCTATTTTTAAATCAAAACACAAGAAATTCGAAATTTTGTTTTGCTAGCAGTGAAAAAAAAAGCCATTTAAGCGCGCGCGTGATGGCGCGTACTGTCCAATTACTTAGGCATGACGTGTACTGTCCTATCAAACTGTCCAATTAAGTCTGAAATCAGGGCAGTTGATAGCCAATCAGATTTGAGAATTTTGTTATAGTTATGATTATAATAATAATATGTGGAACCTCTCCTTTGGGACACTTCTATTCAAGGGAAACCTTCATTCAGGGGACACAAAATTTGGAGGTCCCAGAAAAAATGTTCACATAATCTTTGTACATGTATTTGTGACCTCTGTTGAAGGGACACCTCTCTTCAGGGGAAAGGACACTTTAGCTGGGTCCCGAAACCTACCTCATTTAGGGGACACCTCTATTTAAGGGACACTTGCCTTGGTCCTGAGGGTGTCCCCTGAATAGAGTTTCCACTGTATGCGCACAGTGTGCAAAAATATACAACCTGCTCGATCAAATTTCGAAAAGAAGAAGAAGACGAAGAAGAAGATGATGTTGATAATTAGGATGGTGATGATCTGTGTCACACAGAAATCTGTTGTCAATCATTATTACCTTTATTTATTTTTCAGGTCCTGGTTTTGGGGGCCTTTCTAAAGTGTTTGTAGCTCGTCACTCTCCTTCAAAAACATTAGTGGTTGTCAAGCAGACAAATGTTGACGTTAAAAATGCTGAGCAACTGGAAGAGTTAAAGGTTTGAGGCTATTTAATGAAATCCCTTGTCTTATAACTGCATAACTACATTGTCAATATTTAACAATTATTCCATGAGTGTGCATTGGATATGAGATGGTAGATCCCGTATCGCTGAGTTGGCTATAATCATCTCGTATCCAACAAGAGCAAGTCGAATAATTGTTTTATTGAAAACGCCCACAAAATATTGAGAATTCTTCCCAACTTTATTTGCAAAAACAACCGATTTTCTGCTTGTTTTTAATTTTGAGCTGGTGCGTACAGTTATCATATTTGGAGAGCATGGTATAATGGCTCATGTACCATGAGGGCTAAGCCAGTCAGAGCTCTAGAATTGCATTATCCAATTATTCAGTTTTTAATGATACAGTAGTACATGTAGGCTAACTCTCCTGAGTTATCTAGGAGTCTCCCGCATAAAGCACCAATCTCCTGCTCTCCAGTAAGGGTCACCAAATCTCCCGGACAAAATCGACTTTTGAGTATTTCTGTGCTTAAGTTTGAAATTTAGCCCATTTCCCCCATATCTTGGGGGTATTTTTGCACGTATTTAGTCATGGACAAAGACTATTTCGTCATTACAATGATGAATACAAATTTTGATAGTATGTACTTCATGTAAAACTTCATATCATGTCCTAAGCCATTCCCTAGACTGTCTTAATTTGGGGTCTGGGTTGATTTGTGGGGTAGGGTTGGGGGGGTTGGGGTGGGGGTTTCTTGACATTCAGGAGGGGGGGGGGTAGTGCAAGAGATAGTGTCTCCAGATTTTAGATCTCCAGTGGTTGGCATAATACCCCCCCCCTTCCTTGACCTCTAAAATTAGATACACGTAAATGCTGTGGGTGTGCCTATTATAATTAGCAAGCTGAATCCTACTACACTTCACCTTGTTTAATGCTTTTTCAATTGCAGTATGAAGTCCAAGTGTTACGATCTCTCAGCCACCCAAATATTCTGCCATTTTACTGCTCATTTGTTACCCAGCAGGAGGTCTGGCATGTTCTTCCACTCATGCAGTTTGGTATGTGCTTACCCTATGATTATACATGTACTTTTTCAGACCCATTCAAGACTGTGCCTCAAGGAAAATTGAAGGGTCCCCCCAGGCTCTGAGCCTGTCTTGATCCAGGTTGACATTTATGGAAAAGCTAAGATTTCCTAGTCACCTGAGAGCAAATGTAGAGTGCTGAGGGCCACCATGCTTTGCTAGAGCACAGCCCTGCCATTTTGCTAACAGAGTCAGTTATGTGCTGGCCTCCCTTGCCGATGATCTCAGGGTTTTGTCACGTGTTCCTTCCCCACAAGACAAGCCAGTACATTTCTGTGGGATGATAGTTCTGAGCACATGTCCATAATTGATTGGACACACATTCCAAAAAATATGGACACGAAAAATGAAGAGCTAACGTTTGAGTCTGTGGGTAAAATCATGCAAAGTGATCATTAAAATGAAACTGCTCAGTGTTTGTAAAAGTGCAATACAACAGGTTAAAATAAACATTGATGGAGGGGCTATACAAATGTTGCTGGGGAGGTGGGTGAGTAGTGGTTGGGGGGAAGGGAGGTCTAAAGGGACCCCTACTCAATTTGTGGAACCTTGGATCCTGTCTTAATCATTTAACATAAATTTTCCTCTGCTAAGTTTTGCTTACTAGTGTTCTATGCAGAATGATGTATTACCACTCAATAAATGCAAAGATTTTGTCGTTGATTTTTACATAGGGTCCTGTGCTGATATGCTAAAAAGCTGCTATCCAGATGGAATGACTGAAATTCTTGTTGCAGCAATTCTTTGGGAGCTGCTACAAGGTCTGGAATACCTTCACAAGATGGGAATAATTCACAGGTAGATCAGCTTGCATATTCTCCACACTGTACTCTATACATTTCTTGTGGCACTCATAAGGAGAGCTTGATTAACAATCAATCGATACTGTGCAACCCGCTTAATATGAACACTGATGGGGCTTGCCATAGTGTCCGAATTATGAGCTGGGTGTCCGTATTAAGCAGTTTAATTTTAGAGAAAAATATGACCTTTTTTTCTTTGGGGCAAACAAAACTGCCTGTTATATACGTACGGGTGTCCGTATAAGTGGGTGTCCATAGAGTGGGGTTCCACTATACCTTTTCTACTTGGTGATCATTTGCTGTATTCTCATGACCTTTATGTTTAATTGAGTAGTGTAATGATAAGGAGAATTTAAATGTTGGTCACTCTTAAGGGTTAAAGAGTAAAGTAGCCCGTGACTACTGCCACCTCTCCTCACTTCCAGATGCTAGGGGTGTGTCTTACATTTTATGGGAGGCAGTGTGGTTGAGTTGCCAGCTTGTCAGACTCACAATCCGGTGATCCTGAGTTCGAGTCCCACTCTGGCCACTTGCTACATTTGCTTTCAGTCACCTTGGCGTGCAAAGAAAGTAGTGTCCAATAGCTTGGGGCTTGTGGATTTTGCTATCAGGCTAGGAAATTCAAATTACAGAAGAATTGTAATCAATCCTGCTAATCCAAAAGAATTTTGGGGCTAGTTGAAATGACTTGTGAGCTAGTACGTGCTAGCGACAGCTTGCCCGAATGGCGGGCTTTAAAACTGACTTTCTTTGCACCTTGCACCTGAGAGTAGCCAACTGGTTATACCCTGCCAGTTACGGTTTTTAATCCTGATTTATTCTGTTTGGATTACCCCGGTAATTGTTTCAATTATTATTTGGGTGGAGATGAGTGCCTGCAAACTAAATTAGCGGGATAAGCTAAGTGCACTTTAAGCTTAAAGAAAACCTTTAAACTTTTTTTGTAAATTTTAGGCTTAAGCCCAAAGGGGGGGGTGCATAAAAGCCTGCGTTGCATCCTTCCTACCCACTGTCCAACCACTAATAATTATAGTCTCTACTGGTGGTGTAGAGTCTGTGATGCAGGAAGGGCTTTTATTCAAAAGAGGGCTTAATTCTAGCATTAACAGGATGTAATTTTCTCACAGGGCTGTTAAAGGAAGCCATATTTTGGTCGGTTCAGACGGTATGGTGTGTTTGTCAGGATTAAGAAAGTCAATCATGTTGCCTCAAAAACGTGACAAACCTCAGATTGCTCATCAATTTCCGTCACATGCTGTTGCTGTGTTGCCATGGATGGCGCCGGAGATTTTACAACAAGTACGTGCTCAGAGAGAGAGTAAGCCCACCTTTAAAACCATTAAAACCCATGACGTTGGTGGAATACACGAGTCACTAGTATTGCCATAGTCACTCAGGGGAAAACTGCATATTTTTCAAGGTCGGGGAAAGGTTGCGTTGCTTGAAATTTTGAGTCAGTAGTGTTGCCATAGTCACGGGAAAGGTAGCCTGTGAGCATGCTCTCTTCTTGGCGGAGTCGCGAGAGTTCACGCGAATGTGCAGGCAAAAACCGATATCGCACTCATCACGATATCGATTTTCGCGTGTAATTTAACGCGGAATTCCCTTGTCAGGTAATGAATTTTCCTATAATGTTTTAACTTTTAAATATGCATGTTGTATAACACGTAGAGATAGTATTTTATTACATAAATGACTTTTAAATAGGCATGTTTTTACTGTATTTTGCATTTTATTATTTTTTTAACTTAATTAGTTTCTTTTATTTGTCCCGCGTTGTCACTGAAAAGCCGCACAAGGGGAGTGTCAATAAACTATTGTGTTGTATTGTATTGTGGCATCGCGAAATTTCGGCCTTTTTCTCAGGTTACGCCAGCGCACCCTTTGAGACCGCAGCAAAATCACCGGTTGTATTTCCCATGTGCCTGTAGGATCTTCAAGGATATGATTTCAAGTCAGATATCTACAGTGTCGGCATAACAGCTATACAGTTGGGAAGAGGCACTGTGCCATACGTGGGAATGCCACCCACCAAGGTAACTCGATTGGTTTACGGTCATCTCGCCACCAAGAAGCCGACTCGCCACCAATGAATAACTATGAAATAGTTGACACAGTTTAATACCTAGGACCTAAGATTTGCACTTTTTCGTCCAGTTCATTCGAATTTAAAGTCGACCCAAAAACAAATCTATCGATCCTAATTGACGATCCTTGCGTCGAACGTCTTATACTCTTGGTAATGCAAATACTAATAATACATTTACAGGTTCTGTGAATGTAAACTTTGACATTTGAGAGAATAAAAAACTGGCAGAAACGTTTCACAACCACCAGTCATTTCTTTGAAATATAAAAATAACGTAACGGTTGAGAAATTTCCGTTCGTGAAGGTTTCAAACAATGTTAAGCTAAGTTCTTTTCTTGCTGGCGATTTTGTTGGTGGCGAAATGGTTTGTTGGCGAAATGACCAGATACCACTCGGCAGGACCTCTTTCTTAAATTTTATTTTTAGGTCATTAAATGGATAGGAGGTATCATGCGGTCTATTAACCCACTTTTAGATCGGATGAAGAGGCCCACGCCCCGAAGCATCCCGTCTCGCTTGTGCGAGAAAAAACCTCTGGTACCCAGACAGAATATAGTCAATCCTGTATTAGGTGTATTAAGCGGAAAAAAGTAACCGACTGTTCTGGGCAAAGTAGTCGACGCGTTCCGTCGGTCGTCGGTGCTTATTGAAACCCCTGCGGTCACTGACTGAATCTAAACTTTTGACAGGTATTACTGGAGAAGCTTAGAGGCGACACCCCAAAGCTTTGCGACTCCTTAGTCATGAATGATGTGGATACATCAGCTCCTGGTGCCTCAGATTCCGGAGTGGGTAGCTCCGTCACTTCCCCGGGGGAGGGAAGAAACGGTGGTCAGCCTACTCCTCAGGGGAAATTCTCCGTGGCGTTCCAACAGGTACGTGAGAGGATTTCACGAGGGTCTTGTGCTTTTTCAATTACATAGTACTTTACATATATCATCACTCTGAACGGATACGGTTCTAACTCTATTCCGAAAAAGACCATAAGCTTCATATCATATTTATCTCAGAAACTGTTTAAAAGATTGAGCTCTCTACCGGTGGAAGGTAGCAGTCTGCGTTTAAATTATCGTTTCTGGGGCCCTACATCGCGATTTTCGAGATACGGCTCAAACCTTTACTATCAAACAACTGTTGTAACGTAAGGAAGCTCGCGTGATCCCGTAACTTCCAGGACGCGAGTGTACCTAAATATAACTTCGAAAAGAAACTGGCTTCTTGCAGGTATGGAGATGTTGTTTGCGTTCCGTATGCTCATATTTTGCTAACAAGATCCCATCGTGTTGTAGGTTGTTGACTTATGTTTGCAGAGGGATCCTCGCTTAAGGTACATCGCTATTTCATTCCACTTACGTCTGTCCTCATTTTGCTAAACCCTTTAGCCTCAAAGAATGAAATATTTCTTGAAATTTTTGGAAATTCAAGGAAACTAAGATCTTTTTAAAAAATCAAAGGGAAAAGTCACAGGTTAAGCTCTTGTTTGTTTTCCGGAATTTATTTAGGGCGGACTTAAAGGATTTTCAAGTCTCCAAGAACTCTTTTTTGTCTCATCCACTTTCTTAATCCGAACTAAACTTGCAAACACTCTCAAAACCGCGCGCCAAAACAAAGAAATTAAGTTTCGCGTGACGTCATCCATGTGTCTATACTCTTAAAGAGCATGGGTAACGACCAATCACAGCGCGCCTATTATTCACCACATTGTATAAATTCTTATCGACCATAGCTGTCGACCAATCAGCGCGCGAGGAGTTGCTCTGTTATTGTTAAGTATAGTTTGGAACAACGGGCAATAAAATTTAAACCAAGGATCAAATTTAACTGGAACACATCAAACAACATTGGATCAATTTGGGTGAACATTTTGGGTCCGTTAGAACATCGGCTTGTAGCACTAAAGTAAGTGATGTGTTCACTGTATTTTCAGACCGACAGCCAGTGGCTTGGCTTCTCATTTGTTTTTCAAACAGGTAAAGTTGTAAAGTAATTAAAAAGTAAGCCTTGTACTCAAACCAAATTTGTACCGTATTTACTCTACTCAACGCCGCCCTCAAATAAAGGCCCATTGCGGGCAGAACTCGGTAATCTACACTACCCCGACAATTGCGAGTCTTCCTCAGCCAAAAAAAAGAGAGACTCTAGAACTTTTACATCTTTCCGTCTTACATAATATTTACAAATTATTTATCGTAAAAAAAATAACAAAAAAATAATAATAGAGGCCGCGGCATTTAATGTGAACTTTGCCCCCTGCTGTTTGTTTTAAGGTAAAGAGGAAAGCAAGAGAGGTTTTAGCCGAACTTATGTTGGCCGTCCCGTCATTAGCGAACCGCAGCGAAGATAAACGAATCGGTATGTATATGCACCCTTAACACCTATATATCAAAAAGCAGTATTTTAATAATTCAGGAACAGTTCAATAGGCCATTATTGGAAAGAATCTTTTTAAAGGTGAACTGCAGTGCTTATCCTTTTATGGAAATAAGTTTTTAATCTTACGCAAATTTAGTAGTTTATGTTCATATGAGTGGCTGGGCGAACTAGCCTCGCTTACACAAAGAGGCTTAATTTTGCATGTTGCTAATTGATAACTCCAGACATGGCAGGCCAGCGGTCTCACATAGAGATAAGCGGGGGCACCCTAATTGCTTCGCAGGGTTTCACTTGTATTTGCAGCCTTTCCATGAAATTTAGGCTGAGTTAAATTCGAGACATGGCTGTCCAGCGGTCTCACATAGAGATAAGCGGGCAAGCCCCAAATGCTTCGCAGGGGTTCTTGTGTTTTTACAGCCTTTCCATGTGGCTAAATGATTTTAGGCCATGTTAAACTCGAGACATGTCTAGCCAGCGGTTTCACGTAAAGATATGCGGGGGCGCCCTAATTGCTTCGACGGGGTTTCATGTTGATTACGTTCGCTTTTCGTTGTCTGTAGTGGCTCGTGCTTTCTAAGTGTCTGTGTGTTCTGCTTCCTACCTAACTTACTTTACCGTAAGACTCCAATCATATAGTTACTGTTAGTAAAGGCTCCCTCTACTAAGCAATCTGCAATGCAAAATTTTCTGTAGATAAACTAGTAATCGTTTTATTGCAGACCAAGACATTGCCAGCTCAATAGCAAGTGAAGGGTTATCAGCCATGAATTTAGATGAGTGGTCATTCTGAATTCTGACTGGCTCCACCTGGGACATTCTTAACCCCAATTCGAGAGGAAACTGGAAACTGAGTCCCAGATCACCATGTTCCGAGTTCACGGTTATTCCAGGACGAGGGGAACTAGGAACTCATTACCAGAGCAAACAATAATTTTGCCGTTTGAATCAACATGCAGTGGTCTGCAATTTTACTTACCTTGTAATAAGCTTCACACTTGACGAGATTGGTCTTTTTACAGATGGACGTCAATAATTATGAATGTACATATGTAAAATACCCTTTACCAAACGGGCGTGTTGTTAGCCTTTGGGAATTCAGGGAAGGGTGTAACATCTCAAAAGGCTTTAGCACGGTCTGTCCGCAACAGGTTCTGCGCACACGGTGCGGGCTTCAAGTTCATAAATGCTGGACAATTTAACTAAAGTTCAAAAACACAAATGTACTTTAAATGTTGTAAAATAGCCATGTATTATATTGTAAAGCTTCTTTTGACAATTCAATTATCTCTGCTTATTATGTGGAAAAAATGAGAGGGCTAACACTCCTTGCCGAGATCCACGTTTGTGAACCGGGCAAAGTACGGGAACCTTTGCGCACCGCTTGCAACGATAGCCTACGTGTAGCCGCACCCTCCCCCCGACAAAGGAAAAACGTTTTCCTTTGTCGGGAGAAGGGTGCGGCTACACATAGGCTATTGCATCAAGGGCTGTGATTGGTTTCACAAAACAATGGATAAAGGACCCTAATAATGTACCTAACCCAAATCACATTAGGAAGTGCAGGTTTTAGGGACAACTAAATGTAGAGGTCTCAAAGAGGTACGGGCCACTTGAAATATGCCTTCGTGTGCACATCTTTTGGACATCACTCGAGCCTCTGCCAATGTAACGGCAACTTTTCTTTGACCACCAGACAGTTCATACCTTCATTCTAACTCTCTGTTTTAAATCTGACTACAACGGCCACTGACGTACTCCCCAGTTGCCGTTTTTTTGGCTGTTACTGTGTGACCCTTGTCACTCCTTTTATAAGCCGAAGGAAAGCCAAAAACCCACTAAATAGATGACTTCACACCAAAAAACAGAGGAATACATCAAAGGCAAGTCTCCGTTATTTTAATGTCTTATAGAAAAAAAGGTAAAACTGATATTTAGCGTTCGCAGACCTCAGTATTTTACAGTTGAACCTATCCACAACGGCCACCTTGGGGACAGAACAAAGAGGTCTTTGTAGAGACGTTGAAACAAGAGTGAATGTATGGACTGTCAGCCAAAAAAGTGGCCGCTGTAGAGAGGTGGCCGTTAGTGGAGGTTTGACCCCAACGCTGAACGGTCGCCTGTAACGCGACACCGACTCTCTTGTGAGCAAGTAAATTTACATTCCACACTCGTAACCTGAGGTTGGGAGGCCTGTGGTGCGAGAGGTTCAGAGTTCGATTCCCGAGTGACCTCAAATCTTCGTTTCGACTTCTTTCCTTTCCGTGTAGCTTGAAGTAGCTTAAGTACCTGTAAAATCGAACCGTGGTGAAGAGAGGGGATAAAATAACCGCACCGTTGGCCTAGGTTAGCTCAGTTAGAAGAGCACTAGTCTGCCGAGCGGGGGGACGCGGGTTCAAACCCCAGCCGGACCACCAACCACGGTATAAAATCTTGTAGGAACTTGTTGCCGTTGGCATTGTCTCCTTCATAGGCTTCCTTCATTGGTGATACAAGCGAAGGAAACGTAAAAGAACCCACACTGACACTGTTCGAAAAGAGTAGTGGGGAAGTGTTTACACAAGTCATTCCTAACAAATTAAAAAGAAGGCGAATTAACAAATCAGCACACTCGAACAATAGAAAACTTCCAAGCTTTTATTTGTGTTCAAAATCCTGATTTTTCGACATAACACAACTATCTTAAATAGCACAAAGTAATAAATAAACTAGGAATAAGCTCTTCAAGAGCTTTTCACAAAATTTTCCAACCCTTTAAGCGGTTTTCGTTCTCTGTTAGTTTAAATAACTTTACCCTTCAGATTCAGTCTTGAAACCAAATTGTTGTGATTAAAGTGTTCTCTGTTACGTTTGGCTCGAATGTTGTAGTTTTACACCTGTTCTGGGCTTTTCATGAAAAGCCGAAGTATCACCATCGCAAATGATAATCTTCAGTGGTGCTCTTTGCTGTAGTTTACAAGGTTGTCTGTGAATGAAATCTTAAAGTGTGACCATTCAGGTGAAAGCTACTTCGCAGTACTTCTCTGTGGCTCTGTTTACTGTGTTGTTCAATGTGGTTCTAAGCTTTTGGATCAGAATATTTTGTATGGTTGGGTGGGGTGTACAAGGTGGTTTTGACCCTAAAGTTCTTTGGATGGAATCTGCACAGAGGACATCTCTATAGCAAGATGCCTACTTTTATACTTCTTATTGAAAATATAAAAAAGCTCTTTCCCTGGAAAATATGATACAAAAGGAACAAAGCATGAAAATAAAAGCCTTGTCTTTTTAACTACGAACGTTGTTTTCAAAGACATTTTGCTGACCTACTGTATAATTAAATTACCAACTGGCGGCCATAAACAGATCTGGGAGAATTCTAACTGGATGAGGGGTCGTTTTTACCTGTCATATTGAAAATATAACTTATCTGATTTGCAATCCCTTTTTTTCTTTTAATTAAGTGTGCTATATTCAAGCAAAATTTATAACTTAGTTTAAAATAAATAATCTGTTCCTTTGCTTCTCTTATTCAATTGGTACGTGAGTGTCTATCAAACGTTCTTTCTTTATGCTTGGAAAAAATATATATTTATAAATCTAGCAGAATTCTTCATCTTAGTACTGGTTTAACCAGACATGATCGGGAAATAGCCGCATAATTTATCTTCCCTGTTGACAATAGTAATAAAGTAATTTTAAGAAACACGAAACAACGTCTTACGTACATGTTTCGGCACAGCTAGTCTCAAAGAACTGACTGAGGCTTACCCTTACGTACAGTCTACGTCACCTACCGTTTATTAAGAATAGAGAGAAACGTTCTTGATTATATTGGCCACTTGCACATCTCCCATAATGCACCTTATTTGCACCCCCCCCCCTCCCCTCAAATTGTACTTAAGCATTGTTTTCAATGTCCCTTGAGACGGCTGTAATACCCAGGAGAAATGAAAAACAAAGTTATGCAAATTTTTTTTTTTTGGGGGGGGGCGAATGAGGTGCATTATGGGAGATGTGCAAGTGGCGAACAGGCGATTCCAATGACAGAAAAACAGTAAGGTTGACCAGCTTAACATAACTTAGCTTCAATCAACGCTTTAGTTTTTTTTTTTTGCGTTTACAAATAATACGGACTGAGGACATCAGACGTAATTAAATCACCGAGGCCATTTGCCCTGACACGCTAATACCCAGGTTTATTACCTTCAAGATTTTAACTCAATTAAACGGCTTTTGTATGGTTCCAGTCAGCGTAAAATTCTCAGCGGTTTTCCCATGCAAATGACTTCCATTTCTTTTCTTTGCGACGGCATTATACTTTTTAATTTTGCAGAAAACAATCTCTGTGGTTTCCATTCAAATTAACGAAAGAGCTCTCCTTTTCCACAACATCGCCGGTTTGGGTCGAGAAGTTAAACCAGTTCACACATTCGATGAATTCTTCTGGACTCGTCATTATGTCGCTTTAAAAATAACCCTACAGCCCATTCTTGATAATTTCCCCCGCCAAGGGTGAATAGTCGCGTTGCCATGGAGAGAATATTTATTTCCACAATTGCAATGGCTCCGTTGTCGTAAAGTATCCCTGTTGGGTCAAATGTATCTGGGTTGTTAAGAAGCTTGTGTAAAAAGAGGGATAAAGATTGACGATCGTTCGCCCCTGCAATGTCCCTGAGTGTGTCTGAGCCGTAATCAGTCAAATCCGAAGCTAAATAAACTTGACGAGCATGAATCGCTTCCCGCGACTCTTGAACCCGAGCAGCCAGTTTTTCGAAACATCGCCTTGTTATGTTGGCGCCTTTTCGTTGCACGTGTCTCTCCGAACGCACTTGAACACCTATAAATTTTCCCTTGAATGTGTTTTTGACAAAATTTCTGGCAATTCTCACAAGATTTGCGTTAAATTCCAGATCAGACGGTTGAAGTGGATTGGCGATGGCTGGGTGAAGTGGAAAATGCGTGCGTTCATCACCAGTTCCTCTCCACTGAACGATCCCAACGCAGGTTGCTCCTTGGAGAACCTTGTCCTCGAGCTCTTGGCCAGACCTTATGACTTCCGGGTCCACACACACATACCGGCTTATTTTAAAACCGATCTGTTTACTAAGTCGAGATCGCTTTATCCAAGGGCAATCAATCCAGCCATTGTGTTCCTTCGCTTGTTTGTACATAGCTTTCACCTCCGCATCACTAGCTCTGTACCACGACGCCGTATTTTTCATGAAATCTTCCTTGTCGAACAAGAAGTGAACAACGACTTGAAATCTGTTCGAACAGTGATGCTCGAGGTCATGAAAACGCTTAAAAGTACTGTAACCATGAGATTCTAACTTGAAATTAAAGTCTTGCACGTCGAAATATGTATCCAGTGGAGCGTAGTTTTTTACTTTTTCAACCTTTCGGTAGTAGTGACTCACTCCTCCTGGCAGCCCTGACATACGTGAGTTATTCACAAACGGAACAACAATTGCGCGATTCTTAAATTTAGCTAGCGAAGCCAGCGCTAGAATGTTGGCAGTGGCTCGGCCTAACTGTTCATAATAGCGAAAAACATACAAAAATCTTGGCTTAGGTCCCTGCATGTTGTCCTCGCCGTTATTTTCACTTTCAATGTCCGGTAGCTGATTGCGGGACTCATTACTGTCAGAAATTTCGCTGGCGTCTGCATCTCTCTCTTGCTCGTAACCACGCCAGACGTGCTTTTCGACGTTTGTCCGAGGAAGATAACGCAAGTTTACGGTAGAAAGTTCGAGCTTTTCTCTTTCGACGAAGCTAGCAGGAACGTCGAGGACGCCATTTTCACGGAAAAGTAGAGCAATGAAGCTAACAACGATGTACAAGGCGATGGAAAAAAAGAATATAAATAAACATTTCGTCCTTGTTCTAGCCATTAGGAATCTGGAGATAACATATCTCTTCGTCAAAGCCATGAATATTGAAGATTTTGTCGGACACGATCCTCGAAATACAGCATTTGTCGCTGAACAACAAGACCGGCTGAGAACACGAAAGGACTTTCAGGACACGCTATGGATTCCACGCTATGCTAATACGAAGCCGGGACCCAGACAAAGTAAGCCGTCATCTGCATGTACTAATCGAGAAGGCCAAGACGAACACACCGAGACACTGCATGCCTCTAACAGGGGGTGGAAAAACCAAGTTTAGTTGTCGCTCCATCAAAACTGCTGACCCGAACCTCGACGAGATACGACTCGCTTGCTAGATCTAGAACGAAACCAAAGTATTCCTTTCGAGCAGCAATATCGACAGGTTGTGACGCGATAATAGGCAAATTTAACTTGAAAGGGTCTATTTTTGTTGGCACATCTTCGTTTGGCCCTTTGCTCGATGTACAGTCCTATATCAATGATTTCTGCGGGGGATTTTGTGTCTTCCAGCTGTCAATATATTGATGCCCCAACATGTAGATTAACATGTCGTTGTTCGACTGTTATTCAAAACTCACGTGCTGAGCCGGGGTGAGCGCGTCACGCTCAATGAGTGTCCTTCGTTGTTTTTTTAAGGTTCTGACTCGACAAAAATTAAATCTAAACGCTGCGATGGTGTATTTCTTAAATATTATCACAAGAAATCTTAAATTTATCTCAATGAATATTTCTAGGTCACCCAGATTACCATTGGTTATGTAAACAAGCTTGTTCGATTCAAATACGCCTAGTTTGCATAATAATTCCCCGCCGGAAAAATAATGGTCCTTTTCTTTCAGTAGCGGCTAAATCACAATTTAACAACTTTGCCTTTCAAAAAAATTATACACTGCAATAGAGAAATAAACTTTTACGACTAAGACACCCATTTATAAATTTAAATTAGCCGAAATACCGCCGAAGGCAGAACACACGGTTCAATAAAAGTGGTCGACTGTCAACACAAAATTACAAGAAATTGTAGCGATGACACTTTTAACGCCTTGTAAGTGGTTAATAGAGCGATAAATCATTATTCACAGCAAATCGCTTTTCATTTTCAAAATCACAATTTCAGAAGCAATGGGCTTAAGCAGATTATTTTACGAGAATGCATATTTTAAAAGAGTGGAAGCATGCGCGTCTTTCCCACTGATATTCAGAACCCATCGCTGTTGGAATTTTATTCATGTGCGAAGACTTCCTGGTGATCTTGAATCTTACATGCAGAGATCACTGTCATCGTACAGATAAAATATCTGTAATGACTGAATATTTTGCCCACCAACAGATTTTTATCAAGTGGTTAACAGTAGGCATCCTACTTTCTCCTAAGGAGCTCTGAAAACTAAACGTGTTCCCCTAAGCTCTGAAAAGGTCTCGCAAATTTTTTGCCCCTTATCTGACTTCAAAACTCTCAGATTATCTATTTTAGTTATTTCCGTATAATTATTCATCATTCCAAAACGGCTGGGAATTTAAAAAAAAAGAGAATCAGTCTTTTTGCAAATTCACATAATATTTCTACCTCTTCTAATATAAACAAAACGAACGAAAAACGAAAAACAATTAGCCTATTTTAGTGGTCCGCAATAGCACTTTATTGAAAAGACGAGATTTCACCGTAATATGATTGTTAGATATGAGTGGCAATGAAATAATTTGTAGCAAATTAACATATGAAATAGACATACCACATCAACAAAGGGGCTGAAAGCAATTAGCCCATGTCAAATTAAATACTCTGAGCGATCGATGTTAAACAGCGACGGTTTAAATAAGCTTTCTTTCTGGCGATACGTTGCCGCCTAACGTTTTTCACCAGATTTCATTTCGCTTGATACGACGACGGGAAAGAAATGAAAAAATGCAGCTTCAATATCCTCCATAGTTATATATGACGTCCACACCGCAATCATCAAGGAAACAATTATCATAGACAATAAGCCTCATGAAAAGTTTGTTGAGAGCGAAGCCCTAATGACTCATTGAACAATAATAAACATTGCTCATAAATCAGTTTGCACAGTCAAAGAGGTTTCCACGCCAAAAGAACATTGTTGAATTGAAATGTGTTGAAACACTTCCAAACGTTGCATTGCGGACATTTTTGCGGTATAAATAACTCAATCGAACTTATAAGTAGTGGCACTTCATATCTCCTTCTTAATCCATAAACGCGCAGTCACCGAATTCCTTGTTTCTTTTCCGTCTTAGGAAGTGGAAATATTCATGCTCTTTTGACCTCTTGTCTGAGAAAGATGGCTAATGCCCCATTCAACATAACATGTTCAGAAGGCGGGGTGGGGGGGGGGGGGGACACGGGAATAGGAGAAATGGAAAGGAAAAAGGGAGATGAGTGTTTTAAAAGGGTGGGAAAAGAGAGAAATAGGGGAAAACTACGCAACAATGCTTACAATCGAAAAACGGCTAAAGGGAGGAAGCCAAGAAAAAGGGGAGCCGGAACCGAGAGTGCAAGGTACGGGAAGCGGGAGGTTTGGACCCCGTGAAAAGGGCTCAGAATAAAAACTTGAATTCCAGTTTGTCCTTTAGGCAAGCAGCTCTAACATTTTGCTACCCGGGGCCACTTCTTGCTTGACTTAGTTAATGATTTAGTCAGAAGATGACTTGCTTAGACCCTTGCCCATTAGGCACGTGAGCTTTAAAAGTCTGTTTCCCCCTCTCCTGTACACTTTTGATAGTGGCCAAGGAAACAATTCACAAAAAATATTCACATTTCTTTCTCCAAAGTCTTCTTTTGCCCGGAAAACGTTGTTTATTCGTGAAACCTACCACTCAAATGCGCCTTTATGAATACTCTTTGAACAAGAATGAACGAACGGGCGCTACAGAAATATTTACAAACTTCTTTGACAATCGCATAAATGAGACCCTGCCAACTACAAAAAAAGAAAACAAAAACGGCCCATCCGCAGAATTTAAAACTCCCGCAACAATTTTCTGCCACACGCTTAGTTCATTCATCAATAACCAACACTTTTCAGTGGCAACTTGCTTTCGCGGAGTCTTGCTATGCACTGTTTTGGAAAGAATGTCACTGTTTTACACGAGATACTTAGAAAATAATCGGACCTTCTGCATACATGTAACATTTTTTTGGAGATATTTGATCGATAAACTCCGGAAAAATCTTCTAAACTGTCTACTACCATTTTTCCAGATATTCGTTGCTCTATTAAAGAGATGTTCTAGAAAGAAATTCGTATCGAACACGAGTGTCCACATCATACAGCTATTTCCATTAGCAGTATTGTATTTTACTCCTTTATTTAAATGAACTAATTCTGTCTTCAAGTACAGTTGAACCCGTCAACATAAAACAACGGCCACCTTGGAAACAAATAAAGTGGCCGCTGTAAAGAGGTTTAAACAAGAGTCAATATATGGAATGTCCGCCGAAAAAGTGGCCTTTGTAGAGAGGTGGCCGTTATAAGACGTTCGAATGTATTCAGTTTTATCTACATCTTAATATTTCTATATCTCGTGTGTATTTTCAGTCTTACTCTTCTAATTAAGTTTTCTCAAGCAAGTATATGGATGGCTAGATTAAACATATTCATAGACAACCTTCCAGTCTGTCTAGAGGATATTTTCAGATACTTTCCTATGGATTTTAATATTTCTAATATTTCTATTTTCTATGTTATCTTTTAATTAAGCGTTTTTGAGCGCTTACTGGTAGTGAAGCTAATACACCACACACTGATGGATAGACAGCCAAGAAGCCTGTCTACCAGATAGGTCCTCAAATATTTTCAAGCCTATTTGACTCGATTCAAGCACATACAGATAGCAAAGCTATTTTTGAACATATTTTAGTCAGCCTACCACAAATCAACTCCAAAGCAAAGTCCAACAGTTCAATGAAACTTCAGTGGGTCTGCCATTAGCTAGTGTCCCTCAACCTCTCATACGAAAAGGCCACATTAAGAACAGTGGCTTCATCAAACGTTCTCCCCACAATCATCATTCCCACAGGCAAACCATCGCTGAATCCTGCGTTGATTGTAAGAGCTGGGTGCCCTGTCACGTTAAATGGACCAGTGTTCTCGCAGAAATTAAAAGCGTTTCCTAAGTATGGAATATAATCAAAATCAGTACATGCTGTCAATTCTCTATTAATGGACACCTCGAGTCCCTCTCCTTTTCTTTGACTCTCTATAAGTAACAGAAAACCTAGAGTTGGTCCCTTCCATTCTTCAGTCATTTCCTTTTATATGACTTTCTTCAAAGTGGACATCTCTCTCTACGCCGAACACCTAGGGCCAGTTATTTAAACGGAGTTTAGCCAGTGTTTAACAAAACTGTGTTCTAAGCAATTTTCAGTTCGCCGAACGCTTTTATGTAAACGCCATGTTTCGTGAACAGTTCATGAAAGCATATGGCGTAGACTTGAAAAGCATTTGTCCTTTTAAAATTACCCAGTAAGGAAGAGTTCTGGAGGTCCAAAGATTTCCTAAACCGCAGTCTAAGTTGGACTTCGTTTAAATAACCGACCCCTAGAGTTGGACCCTGCCGTTCTTCAGTCATTTTCTTTGAATTCGCTCTACAAAGCACCTCTCCTAGAGGGACACTCAGTGCTTGTCTGGACGGTGTCCGTCTTACAGACAGCGATATAGGGACAAACTAGACGAGGAACTACTCGGTGGATAAGCCTTCTACAAAGTCATTATTATTGTTTTATTATTTATTAACTTGCCCCAGGAGACAATAATCCGGAGCAAGCGACTTCCATGTACTTGTGTCACGGCGTTTTCACTGGTCAGTTTATTTTTAGAACGATTTTGACGCGAATTTAGAACATTCTAGTCCCACGAACCAGTCAGCACAACCTACGGCGCTGAAAAGGACGTTTTAGTTTTCCGTTTAGTTTTTCTTTCCCATATGTTATCTTTCAAATGTGCTCATAGATGGAACGGAGCTTCCATTTTTGCGGAGAAAAGTGCGCTAAAATGTATCTAAAATTAAACCAGCCCTTGAAAACGTCGTGACACAGGCCTAGTATGGGAGTTGCTCTCTCCGGGTGATGGGCTCCTGCTTGTCCAAAACACTTCCCCGCACGCTCCCATCAAAATTAAGTGAGGACCATCCACTACAGTTACTTACCAAAATTCACTTCACCAGAGTCTGGGACTTTTGGCGGCTTGTTAATGATTGTTGGCATAATAAGAACATCGTGGAATTTCAAAGCTTTGTCGTACTCTTCATACAATTTGCGTGCTAAGTTGATCGCCTTTCCATGAAATACCCCATGACTATCGTCATGTAAAAGTGCACCAAGTATCATGGTTAATTTCCCAACAGGACCCAGATCTTTCCCACGGGTTGTGAAACCACGACCAATGGCTGCTTGAAGACTGGTGTCGACAAAGCCCTTGGCTTCTGAATTAGACCCTTTAAGACCAAATAAATGGAGAAGAAAAGTGATGACGTCACAAAAACTAAATTTGTGAAATTATGAGATTGGTTGGTATATCCAGAAAGAACGCGGTGAAAAATGTTCACTTGCCAAAAATCAGCCTGTTCTGTGGCGCAAATTGGTTAGGATATATAACCTTTCTAGCTCTCTATAGTGTAAGACAGGAGATCAGTATTTCTGCCTGTTTTTTAGAGGCGCTTTTCAGCTGTATCAGAGTTAGTTGGGAAATCATGCAATGAACGAAGAAACCTAGCCCCAAAACAAAACAGCTGGATATATAGGCAAACCATATAAAATATCCACGGTTATAATCTGTGTAGTCCGTCCAATAAGCTGCATATTACACTCACCACTAAGTAGTCTATAACCCCCTTCCATGCAAAGCGCGTCACATACTCTAATCCCTGTCAACGAATCAAAAGAGCAGAATTCACACCAAGTGGTAAATCAAAGAACAATAAACGACCAAGCAACCCATGATAAAACGAAAAAAAAAACATAAAACAAAAAAACCGAAAAGTCACTCCCCTCTGCTTTTCCATTGTTATTAATGGCTTGGGATTGGTACAAGAATTAAAAGAGAGAGATAAAACTTTGTCTGTCAAGAAGAAGGTTGCATCCAGAAGTTCACATTGCCCAGAGCGAACAGCTTTCATTCGGCGTTTGTACAGAACAGTTTACAGTTTTATTTTCACGTTAAAATAGAAGAGGCCCATTTGTATGCGAATCTGTTGATGTAAAACCATAAAAATGTGAACAATATACAATTTCCTGGCTTGGCTTCCTTGCTGTCAAGTTTGTGGGACCCCCACGATAGCCTTAATATGCCGTAAAATTGAACTAAATGCGAACAGGTCGGTAAAAATGCGGTGATAAGCGGAGCGCACATGGGAGTTGAATTAACATTCCAAGGTATGCGCCCTTGTTATAGTATGTCACAGATGAATGCGCAATCCTTAGGGTGGATTTCCACTGTGGTGTAATTTTGACGCGCGCAAATAAAATAGACGCAATGTATGAAAGGTCACGTGTAAACGTAAAACTTGAACCTCGCTCAACCATTTACGCGCCTAAAATTTACGTGCGTACCCACGTATAAATTATGCGCCAGTGGAGATCCACCTTAATAAAAAGTCCAGCGGTCGTGTGGTCTTCGGGATATAATTAATATTGCTCGGTTTACATATCAAAGGCTACAGCCTACCATCAAAATGCATTGGTACTGACACCTGTCCAACAGTGGCACCCAGAGATGACAAACGATCAACGGCGTCTTTCACCGTTGTCATAATCTTCACGTCGGCATCCGGCATGTGGAATCCCTCCTTTAGCAGTCCGATACGCAGACCAGAAATGTTACCTGTGAGCTGTAGAGGTTTAAGGGGAGACAGAGAATTAGTTTGGCTTACATGTATGACAGTGAGGAAAAGCAAATCAAAAAGTGAGACTTTGAAGAGGATGAACTTGTTTGGTGAAAGTTGTGTTCTCTGGAGTGAAAAGTCCCCTTGCTATTTTGTGTCAAACAGCTTGGACGCTGGTGGAATGAGCTAGCCGAGGTTAGATTTCTTAACTCGTTTTGTTGACTAGCTCAGTGTTTCATTTAATAAGCATTGTTCAGCTGTCTAAAAATGTTCAAACCCTAGGAAGGGTGGGGAAACCTGAACTATTGTACTTACAGAGCTGGTGTACATGGCAGGGGTGCTGAGATCACGTGGTTGCCTTAGATCCAAGTCTCCATCCGATCCTGCAACCACCTTAATGAATCAAATCACAAAGCAAGCATTCAAATGTCTAAGGACTCTTGCTACACTTGCATATATGCTTTGACAAACAACTCTCAGTGCTAAGGGACCGTTCATTTTTTATGAGAGAGGGGGGGCTGGTGGGATTTGGGGGGGGGAGGCACTTGAAAAAAATTGGCTTGAAAGGGGGGGCCAGCCGAAAAAAAATGAAGGAAAGGGGGGGGGGGGTCGGACGAAAAAATTAGATTAAAAATAGGATAAGAGATGTTTACAAATGGAAGAAAAATTGTGCTCTTTTATTTATAACAAATATGCTAAAACAGTTCCAGGGTAACAAGAAAACTTCTCAACAGCTTTTATATTTTATTAGGACAGTGAACATACCATAATAACAGTCTTGAATAGCAACAACTTTCTTTTCATTCATAAAAATGTTGTTGTCAAGCTCATATAATTAAAACCAATAATTTGAGTCCTGAATTGGAACTGACCTCGTTACCAGAGCTTTTCTCTGAGAAATTTAATGGGAGGGGCATGAAACTACTACGAGTTGTCCCCTTCCTCATTTTCGACGTTCTCTTCGATCTCGTCGTCGCTGTGTTCCTCTTCTTCTTCCTCCTGTTCTTCTTCGTTGTCTTCCTCTTCTTCCTCTTCTTCGTCGTTTTCTTCTTCCTCTTTGTTCGTGTCTCCGACGTTTGAGCTATAATCTTCAGGATGCAGGAAGCAATACATCCTGTTTCTTACTTCTGGCTTAAGGTTGGTAATAAGCCTGCTTTGTGCCGCGTTGCTGAAGTAGCTTGATTGCAGTAGGTGAGCGATGAATGCTGCATCCCGTGTTAGCAACAATGCTGCCACATCTTCAACGTTTATGCACGCTTCCGGAATTGTCATGGAGGGAGGATAAAGAAGACAATTGGGAAGCTCTTTTGCAAGGGGATTTGCAACGCAGATATGATACACGCGTAGGACGTTGTTTTCAAACCGTTTGCGTTTTCTGCCCTTTGACTGATTGGCAACCAAGAGTCCAGTTGAAAAAGGCACATGCCAGTGGTAGCGTAGTTTTGTCTGACCCAGAGAGCGTAGCTAGATTTGGAGACAAATTCATTGTGAAACCAAAGTTTGTGGTTGACTATCTCCAGCATCTTGAGGTCATAGAGTTTAAAAAAAAAGAAGAGACTGGCGGAAAGGGCAAGGGAAAGTAGGGAGACAAGAGAAAAGTCCTATGATGATTATCATTGGGCTACTTTGTGCGAAGATGCCGCCAAGCTAAAAAAGCTCCGTGTGCCAGAATTGAACAAATACTTACAACATCATGGGCTATTAAAACAGCGCCAGAAGAGCAGCAAGAATGACAAAGTGAAGACAATTATGGGATACTTCCTGCAGATGAATACTCTCAGAACAGGTCAAGCCGAAGTGAGAGGCAGCAATGAATCAGGTCAACTAGACAGCAGTGGTGAAAGCAGTGAGGGAGAAGAAACTGATGATGATTACAAGAGTGATGCCCCTGACTCTGAAGACGACTCAAATGATGTCGTTCTTGCTTTTATCGCCTCAGACGAGGAATATGTAGACGAGCGGCCAGCTACAACACGCTCACGACGAGCAGTAACAAGAAGAGCTGAAATTGACTTTTCATTCTTTTGAGTGAGGATTTGTTAAAAACAGCTTTCTAGCTTTCAGCTTTCTTTCACTAAATTACGTGAAATGTAACAAAACGAAATTTTAATGCAGTAACTTTTTTAATACCTTATGTATTTTTTTATTCATGGGGGGGGGGGGCTTCCAAAAAATTACTCTGATGAGGGGGGGGGACACCATGCAAAAAAAATCGGAAATTGGGGGGAGGTCATACAATTTTCAAATTACACTCCTCCAAATCCCACCAGCGCCCCCTACCCCAGAAAAAATGAACGGTCCCTAAGGCATTGATTGGCTTGATGCGCTCTGTGAAGGCTGATAGCTCATTTTTCTGTGTGAACAATCTAAAGTAATATTTCTTTCTGTGTAATGTATGTCTGAAATTACTCAACTTCGTCCTGATAAAGTCGTGAAGTTGTCGTTGCCTCTAAAAAGCAATTTGAAAACAAAAACTAGGTAAAAGGCTTCTTGTAATTAAACACTAGAACACACACCTCTAACACAAGCATAAAAAAATTTTCTTACTAAGATATTTGCAAGAATGTTACTTGAGGGAAGTTTCTAGTTTACCTCTAAAAGTAAAGCCACATCTTTCACAGTTCTTGCCATCGGTCCTGTGTGATCCAAGCAAGTGTGCACTGGGATTATCCCTGTGTACGGCACTAGCCCATACGTTGGCTTCAATCCAACAATACCACAGGCAGCGGCAGGTATTCTTATTGAACCTCCTTGATCACCGCCCATAGCCACGTCCACTTTACCTCCAGCGACCTGTCAATAATACTGATTTTTATTCTAACATCAAAGATGGTACAGATAATTCCTCCACTTTTCAAAACACAACTTCCTTTTTTTCTAGAAGGACTTGAAGCTAGATCCCAAATTGGTCTCAAAAGCACCCTTAACAAAAATATATATTTTACTCACCTGGGACAAAACAGATGGGCTAAAAAATATATACTAACAATGACACTTACCAGTGCCGCACAACCAGATGAGGATCCAAATGCCATTCTTTTTTCATCATGAGGATTGACCACAGGACCTGTGAATGAAGTACAGCTGGTCGCAGTGAAACACCACTCCTCACACACTGCTTTACCGGTGATTGTCCCACCAGCATCCAATATCCTGGATACCACAGTTGCATCATGATCTGGGATGTAGCCTTCCAACAGATGTGACCCGCACATCATGGGTATTCCTGCTACAGAAATGGTGTCCTTCATGGCTATGGTCTTTCCAACAAGTTTTCCACTAGGTGCACCAACTATGTTACATCGCCAGTACCTACAGTGCAACAGTGACCTTTGTATCATGCAACTTAATTGTCAAGATATTTACATTAGCTCTAGAGACACATCACGGGAACACCAACAATTCACTTTGTGTCACACTATGCACAGGAATCCAAGGCAGTCTTGGATTCTGGCTTCCATACCATGGATTACGGATCCCAAGTGCTGAATTCTGGATTCTTTGTCACTGAAACAATCATTAGAGGGATTTTGGATTCCTTGATCTGTATTCCCAATTCCAAAGCCCAGGAATCCAGACTCCACAGCAAAAACTTACTGATTCAGCATTCCACAAGCAAAAATTTCCCAGATTCTGGAATCTGGATTGTCCCCTACATGGGGTGATTTATATGAAATGAGAATTTTTTAAAAAATTTTTTGTACCCCATACCCAATTTTTTTTTCATAACAACTCGCACAAACTCAAAGAGATCAGGTCTGCAGACATTTTTCAGATGATCTGCTTATATTCTACAAACATTCTGCAGAAGATCTGTTGATATAATCTCTAGACTATCTGCAGATCTGCTACAGATTTCCTGGCAGCTCTGCAGCAGGCTATAAACAGATTGGTTGGTTTTGCATGGGAAAACAATAGTAAAAATTGACTACAAAAACCCAACCTCGTCCCCAAGGCCTTTCCCTTGAAAAAATGGGTTTTTAAGGGAAAAGCCCTAGGGACGAGGTTGTACAAAAACCCCCAACTCACCATGCATTGTAAGGGTTTTCCTCTGGGGGTGGTCTGTACCCAGGTTCTCGAGGGTATTTAAGACAAGGCTTTGGATCTGGTAACTCACTGATTCGCTGATAAGTATCATTTAAAAAGCTGAATATGGCTTCTGAAAAGGTTTTGAAAATGGACACTTAATTAAACTTAGAGACAACAGGTTATGACCTGACATGAGTTTAAAGTGTTCATGAAACTCGTGCCTAAGGTGTGAGAGTTTGCAGGTACTTATACGGGGGGGGGGACTTCCTTATAACAGGCTAATTGGGATGTGCCGCTGGATGGGGTCACATTTTCATGACTGGATTGACTATTTGGGGTCACATTTTCAATACAGTTACAAGAATGGGGTCGCACATTGTCTGATTTTTGGGATAAGACAGTTCTTCATATTTACGGTTACCAAAAGTACCAGAATGTTTGCACTGTAGGTGAAAAGTAAAGTGTTCTTCATTCAATATTAGTCAATTCATTTTGGAACAACCTATTTAACCGATTGATATGGTAGACACAGAAAGAGAAAGTGACTAAGTCGGGATCCCGAAAATTACATATTTGCCCAAAGGTGACTAAGGTGAGGTCTATAATTGGCCACAGAGAATTGACTATAATGGGGTAGGCACTCTGAGAGGCCATTGGCACATACCCAGCAAAAATTAACCCAAGTACCCCCCCCCCCGGTACATATACAGCCGTTCACCTTGGTACATGCTGATATCTTCGTCTTTTATGTCAAATCCAAATTGATGAGATAGCATCCTTATTTTTTCTGTACTTGGGGGCTGTATGTGTGGTAAAGATTCCTAGGAGGGAAATGCAGTGATCAGAATTTGGTTTGTGGGAAAGACACCTCTTTTCTCTTAGAAGTTTGAATCTCAAAGCTCGAATCCTGACAAAATTTAAAGCTTATACCCTTCGCGATCTGGAAACACGTTACGTCAAAAAAGCAGGAGATCATCCGATCGAGTTCATGTTTTCTAGACCGAGATCGAGAATGAATAACCACTTATTATAAACATAATAGTAGCTTTCGCCTCCACAAATAAAACGCATTGCTGGTAGAGGGAGGGAGGGGCTGCCATCTAATCAGAGATGGAATACGAAACGGCATATTACAAAAGCCTACCTCGGTCGCACCTTCCTCCGCCATTTTGAAAATGTGGCAGTGAGGGGTCTGAAACCTTCCCACCTAGCACGGTGGGAAGGTGGTGTTGGGTGAGATAAGGGTATAAAGTGTATAAAAGTAAACGTTTTTTTAAGCAATGTTATCGAGCTAATGCCGTAAGATATTTTTTAAAGAATTTTTTATATATAATTTATTGGGGTTATCAGAACTTTTTAAAAACCCTGTTCCCCTGTATAAACTAGTATGAGGGCTACGCAAAGAGATTTTGATTAATATTAACTGGTTCATACAAGCTTTATTTTTCAATTTCAGTTTTTCGTTGCAGTTTAATACAAAGCTAGATACATAGTTTTACAGGCTATGTCAAAGCTTCTTTAATCAGTTTAATTCCAGACTTGATTGACTTGAACATTGACGGATTTGAAATTGTACTTCTAAGAATTTCAAGTTAACGAGAAATAATAGGATCCGGTCTGAAATTTCTTTAGTTATTTTGACTGTCTAAGAAATTCCTCACAGCATCTGTATATATGATCAAACATTTCTTCAAAGTCCGAACTATCTCCGTAATAAGGATCCTCAATTGTTCGTTGTCCTTTAGGATCGTACGTTCCAAACAGCTTCACTTTAGCTCTCGCAGTTCCATCAGTGGGCCTAAATTCCTTCAGATCCTCCACATTGCTATCATCAAAAGCCATTATAACATCGAAGTGGCGGAAATCATCTTCGTGTACCTGTCTGGCTCGGTGTGGATTCGCAATTCCATGTTTCTTCAACACTTTTAAGCCACGACTGTCCGATCGAAGTCCGTTATGGAGATCAAGTATTCCGGCGCTATCGATTTCCCAGTCAGCGCTGTTCCCTCTTTTTTCGAGAAGATGTTTTAGGATTGCTTCGGCGGAAGGTGAACGACATATATTTCCGAGGCAAACGAATAGGATTTTTCGATCTTTGCTATCCGCCATTTTGAATGGGAAAGGCATTACACTTAAGTAAAGCATACATGATGTTATATCAACCGCTGACCAGGATAAAATTTAAAAATTCAAGATGGCGGGTCAGGGTGCAGGGTTCAGTGAGTTATCCTCTTCATCAAATGGTTCAGACAATACGAAACGGCCAGGAATACCGAAAATAACACCATCAGACCTTGTTCATCCCGTCAATTTACAAAAAATCGCACAAAGGAAAGCTCAAATCAAGACATATCCTGTTAGAAGAAAGCTTGAAATTCTGGGCGTCTATTCATTTTGCCAGGTAAAAGTTACTTGACCTCATTTCATTGTGTATGCTCACTGGAGTGGAATGATGGAAGAATCCTTTATTTTCTTGTAAAGAACTTTTTTTCATGGCTGATGGTATTTAGGTTTCTTTGAATGTTGAAATCTTATTATGCCACTGTTCTCATTGTTTCCTGTGTGGTTACATTCCCCTTCCATGGTATTTTTTAGCTCTTTATTGTCAATTTTGAAGGTAGTAGGCATGAAATCTGTGAAGGTAAGACGCCACCACAAAGTTTTGCAGAATGACGGTGAATGTGTGGTTCCAGAAAATATCCATACCTCCCCCACGGAATACTCTTTGATTTGCATCCCCCCACCCCCCAGGATTTTATGTTCCAGGGGTCTTTGATGACCTCCCTCTCCCCAAGAATTTCCAGAATTTTTAAACGGGGACTTCTTACCTCCCTCTGAAATTCAAAGTAGTTTTAGTACTTTAAAAAAAGAAGTAAATACAAACTCAGTTACGAAAACACGGTAGAATTTTATCACAACAGTGTAATGGAAGTGTAAACTTTAGTTAAGCTTATTCTTCACCTAAACAGCTAAACTTTTAGCTTCTTCGCCATCAAGTTTGTCTGTGCGGTTTTTATGTAAGCGTATAAGCTTAAACATTTGAGTTGCAAAGTTTAAAACATCAACTCTTCTATGTTTTTGTGCTGACTCCGACGAGTATGTTATGAGGAGAACTACTGCTTAAGTTTGATTTGCTTAAACAACTTTGCAAACGATAGCAAAAAAAAAAAAAACAGAAACTTACAAGGTTCCTTTCTGGCCGTTTATTTGTCTACACATTTTGTCAGTTTCTTCAGGTTGATTCTTATTTCAGGACCAAAAACTTCACTATCACATGCCAAATGCGATTGGTTTTGCATTTTGTGAACATTGTGATGATTACAGAAGTAATTTTACTAGCAAGGTAGCCAGGCCTTGTGAAGGTCGAGCAAGAAATGGGAATGAAAGAACTCTCATCTCGTTGCATTTTTGTGAATTGTAGAATATTATATGTTACAAATCGTAAATAGTTAGACATAATTCCTGGGAAGACCACTTTTATTGCAATAACATTTCGTGTTTAAATTAAGTTGATAATGATGACAATGATGATGAGTTACTACCCCCATTATAAACACTGATAAAACATGAAACCTATCAAAAATGTGTTTCCTGCAAGTGAAGGTAGCGAAAAGTGATACTCAGTGAACTGAGGTGAAAGCACTAAAATGTTGGTTGGACGAAAATGAGACAAAGCTGGAAGTCTGGGGACAAGACTCCAGTTATGTCCCCTATTTTAAATTGCTTTGACTTCGTTCCAAAGACAAATCGTTCTTCTAGCGATTGTAGTGCTAGCTAACTCAAAGAAAAACAGAAACATTAAAGCTTATGATGTTAACCTCATCTCAATGGGCAGGAGTACTGACTTTTTTTTCAAAACAACGTATGTAAGTATGTTTTTGTGCTTCAGATTGATCGTAGGTTCGTCATTTCCCATGAACCCCCCTCCCCCTCGAAATTTCCAATGAACTTCCGTGGGGGAAATGAGGATGGGTGATGGATATTTTCTGGAACCACACACTTAAGTGGATGATGGAAGTGGATGAAAGTGAATGAGGGTGGATAAAAGTGGATGAAAGTGAATGAAGGTGGATAGGTGGATGAAGGTGAATGAAAATGGATGAAGATGACTGACATTGAATGAAGATGGATGAAGGTGGATGCTTGTGAATGAAAGTGAAACCTCGATATAATGAAGGGCCAAGGGCAGGGTTGTCAATAAGATTTCAAGTTACCAGGTAAATATCACAACTAGGTGGGGAATCAAACAGCTAAGGATTTCTTTTGGTTCTACAGTCGACTCTCTCTTAATAGACACCTCTATAAGACGGACGCTTAGAGTTGGTCTCTGCCTTTCTTTACTACCTTTATTTGACTCTCTATAAGACGGACACCTCTCTAAGACAGCCACTTAGTGCCGGTCCCAAATTTGTCCATCTTAGAGAGAGTTGAGTGTATTTTTCTTCTATTTTCCAGTGAAAGTAGCCAAGGGGCCGCATTCATAGTAGCTGGGGGAAATCCCGGCCCCCAGCCCTTTATGACAGCCCTGCAAGGGACTGACAAAATATGTTTGCTAAAAGAGGAGTTTGTTATATTGAGGTTCTTTTCCATATATTTTGCTATAACTGGGGATAGGAATATTGTTCGTTATACCCAGGACTTTGATATATAGAGGTTCGTTAAAACAAGGTTCCACTGTAATAATTATGTTTGGAAATAACCTCGATTCTATGTAACTGGGTACTTGTAGTGGGTATGTCCATGAGATCTTTTCCCAAATGTTTACCTCTCCTCCACTCCTCTATACAAAACAAAGTTAAATTTTGTAACTTTGAAAAGCCACATCTTTGTTCGTTTTCAACACATCACTCTTATATTTAACATTACTTAATTGCTTTTATAGTGCTCTTTCCTGCAATGTTGATAAATTGTCACCAACTGTAGTTCAAGCCAAAAGCTGACAAAACCATGGAGGGGAGGAGTCTGTACATTTTTGTAACTTGCAAAATAACATTCATTCTTATGATTTAAACGTGCCGATGCTGAAAATTAAAGAAAAGTAACAATTTTGTGTGTGAAGAATAGAAAAAATAATAGTATCCCTTAGAGGTCTTGGCTTTCATCATGAAGGATGACACTGCAGGCAAATAATACATTATTGTTGCAGACTGATTCTTTAGGATCACATTGCGAGTCTTGACATCTACAGTCAAGTCCCATTACATTCACAGTTGGTCATGGGCTGCAAAACAAACCATATTTTTGGGTAGTCAAGTACATTTACATGCAAACAGTCAAACAAAAGGTCTGGAGCGAGGCTAGTTTTTTCTCTCACTCACATGCCCTGAGTGAGTGTGAGGCTTGCAGGATTTGGGTGTGAAACTCTGATGCTATGCCAGTGCTTCAAATCATAAAAAAAAGATTAATTTGAGAAAAAGTCTGATTTTTTTGCAGTCTATACTCCAAGTTAGTCACTTTCTTTTCTTTCAGGCTGAGGAGTCTTGCAAATGTAATGGATGGAGGAATCCCAATCCCCCACCAACACCCAGTAGAGTGGACCTCTCTCAGCCCCTTGCTAACTTGACAGGCCCATGCCGCAGATGCAGCCACACCCTTGGTGCCCACATCTCACACTTACATGACATTCCAGAAGATGAACTTAATAGACTATTGTGCATGGTAATCGATGTAGAGAACTTATCTATGTGCGTGTACAAGGAGGAAGATGCTTTCACCAAGCAAGTTTACATTTACTTGCTTATGCTTTTGAGAAAAGGAATTTTGCAGATGGCAAATGTTACATTGGAGGGTCGCCTTGGGACACCGCCTTTTGAAAAGCCAAGTATTGCAAAAGTAAGTGGTACCAACAGTGGCTCACACATTAAATTTATCCAGTTATGGTATGATTGGATTTAATTAACAGAGCATAAAGCAATGCTGCTTTTAGACTGCGAGCAGTCTCTTGTTTTCTTCAGATTTAGTGAGAGCAGTGCACGCTCACGGGAGCTCCCGTCTCGCACCTTCAGTCATGCGCCAGGCCATTTGCGTGTCTCACGAACTTCAGAAAAAAGAGAGACTGCTCGTAGTCTATGGTGCTTTCCTTCTACTAATAAAAAACAGCACAACATACAGCACTTTAGAATAGGGGACATTGAGTTTTAAAGCCACATAATCATTGTTGGTACCACGTATATTGTAGGTATTAAGTAATGTCTTTACCTTAGTTTGAAACTCACCAATACTAAGCAATCAGTCTTGCAGCCAGGTATTATTATAGCCATCAATGAAAACCTAACCAAAGGTATATTACTGTTAAACATCAGTACAAGTTAATATTAGTATTATTGGATGAGGCTAAGTCTGATATAAAGAATTCTCCCAGTCGAGGGGGGTTTTATACCGATCTCCTGTCAATAACAGTCAATAGCAGTACAATTATAAGAACAGTACATGTACATTGACATCAGCAAACATCTTCCAAATTTGTTCAAGGAGTAATAAGGAGATTTAAAACAAACACAAATGGAATGAATATAAATGAGGTTATAATATTATTGTATTTTTTAATCTCTTAGGCAGTCCTAAACTTTGTCCTATACAAATTTGGCCACCTTCCACAACGAGAATGGCAGATAATGCTTGACTTGGCAAAAATGTTCCTGCTTTATCTGAATCACTGGAAGTTACAGATGCCAACGCAGAAACTTTACAGCCAAGGAGAGGATCTTGGTGCCTACAAACGGAACTACGCAAGGTCGGGAGACATTACTAGCCTGCATAGAAATCAAAAGTCACCACAATTTTTGAGACTTTTGACAGTGACAATAATCCCCAGAGCCCGGTTCCTTTGAGGGCTGATTAGCACTAATCCAGGGTTAAGATTTTGTTGCACTTTTTGTATTTACCTTCCTATGCATTGCTTAGAGGAACATTTTGTGTTACCATTACTGTATCTCAGAGTAAAGACTCAACAGTACAGTATTTTGTAAGCATGAGTTACAAAATGTTCATGTTCTTAGACAAGAAATCCGTAAGGGTTACCTTGAAAACTGGATTACAATTTATTCTTTTAAAATTTGTTTGTTGTAGAACTTACTTAAGTGTTTTAGAGACATTAACCCTTTAAGCCCCAATATCCACATACAAATTCTCCAAACTGATCTCTGTACATTTCCTTTAAGAATGAGTTGAGAGAATTTGATGGCAGATCAAAGTATTCTGTCTTTAGTGATGATTTCATAAATTCTCATAACCTAATCTCTTGACAAGGTATGAATATTGTTGGGAGAAAATTGATGTTGGTCACCATTGGGACTTGAAGGGTTAAACACAGCATTCCTTTTTTTCAGATGGTTATGCTATTGCCGGGTTCCAATATTTTGTGACAGTTTAAAGCGATATGATCTCTCAGCTGTGTTTGGAAGAGTGCTTTTAAGATCAATGTTCTCTGTTATGAGTAGACAACTCTTGGAAAAGTTGAGAGCAGAGAAAGACAAAATGTTACCGGACGAAGCGACTATTATTTTTACTCATTTTCCGAGGTATGATGTTATAGTTGGATCACTCTACTCCTGGATTGAAACACTCATTTGGCAACATAAACTCTTTTATTCCTTTAAGACCACATTGTGGTAGGATAGTTTATCATTTAATTCTGTGGACAAAATACTATGATGTTACCATTGAAATGAAATCTCTTAAGCAGATCATGTGCATGGTGTTATATAATTATTTCTTGGGATTTTGCAAAGAGAGATTTAGAATTCATGTGAATTTCCTACACCATATTCAGATTTTCACTATTTTTTTAATGTAAAAGGGTGGCCAAGGTTGAGTAGGCACAGAAGTTGTGCAAATCATAGTGTCATTGCTGACCAGGCACCAGTTGTTCAAAAAGGTGGATAGCATTATCCATGGGATAAATCACTATCCAGTGGATAAACATTAGGGAAACCAATAGTGTTTTGCTATCCACTGGATGGAGATTTATACAGTCGATAGCTCCATCTACCCTTTGAACAACTAGGGCCTGGGCTGTCACCAAGATTTCAAGTTGCCATGTAAATACAACAAGTAGTCAAGGAATCAAACAGCAGGGATTTCTTTTAGGTCTATTTTCTTCTTTTTTCATAGGAAAGTAGCAGGGGTAAATCTCATGCCTCTGCCCCTGATTGACCGTTCAGGGCGGAAAAACGTTCTGCGCAAGCTTCTGCGCATCCCTTATCGCAGGCTCAAGGCGGGCTTTTCTGTGTGTTGACTGTGTTTGTTTGTTGCTGGAGTCCTGAGTGAAATGCACGAGGTGCGAACGTTTGCTCCCTGTAAAGCATTTTTATTTGACATGTTTGCTTTTTTTTCGTCGCTTGAAAATTACTTTGGATTCAGAACAACCAATGTTCAAGGAAAAATGGATCATTCCGTCAGTCTGAGGTGGAATAAAAGGTTTTGAACATTTCTTAAGAGGCGAGTGTTTTTCTGATTGTGCATTCGATTAATTTATGAGTTGATTTCGCCGGGTTGAATTAAAACCCGCTTGTATTCTGTTATTAGTAGTTATGGTTACTTTTTTTACATGCCCACATTTATTACCTTTGCAGAACCAGCTTTATCTTTGTGTTCAGTCAAAGAACCACATTGCTGTTATAACGCATCAGAGTGAACAAACTTGTGTGCTTATTAAACTTTCTTGGAAATAGAAGGCCAGCAAGCTTACCAAGGTCATTTTTCTGTTGCCCAAGTAATAATAGTGAGAGTTTTTTTCATTTTTCATCACATTTTTGTTTTCCAGTGCACTGTGAAAGGTTCTGTTCTTTATAAGAATAACTTTCTGTACGCAAATTGTCCTTTTCACTGGCTGTGAAGTAGAGAACGACAACTGCCGGCAGTGAGTTCAGAACAATTGACTCTTTTCCCGTAAACAATTGCTGCAGCTTGATTTGACTGAGGCGAGCAAAACAAACCCTTATGTGCAATTTTCTGTATTTTCTAATGATCGGCTGAGTTTAATTTGCTTAAACGAAGACCCTCGCATGGACCTGTTAAGCTTATTGAAAATAGCTAAATGCTGAATCATGGCTTGGCTGCCAAGTTGCAAGTGATCTTTGGCTTTTAAGATCTTTAGGTAGGTTGTTTTCGCTTAGAAAATTCATTTCTTCTTTGTCAGTAAGAAGTTTTTGAAATAATGTAACTTTAACTTTATTCGAAGGAAATCCTACTTACGCGTAGGTTTTTGACAGATGTTATGCGTTTTCAACTTGACACCACAAAGCAAAATTTATATATCTGCGCGAAACGAGCAAGTTTAAAAAACTATAGTTGCTTTTAAACCGATTTTTGGGAAGATTTTACTAGATAAAGATTGACCTTTTTTCTGCCCACATATCAACGCAATAACTTCTACATTGAGGATTTTGTTTATATTTTAGTGATCTGCGAAACTACGAGTGTCCGATCGAGCGAGGGTTTTAAAATATCAGCTCGAGTGCGACAAAGTTCAGTGACTTCAAACACATTGTGGGCAAGCGTTAATTTTTTGGGGCAAATCACTGTCCAAAGATATGTTGTTTTTGTGTCCACAGTGGAGCTCCGGACCTTATATATCCAGGAACTTCCTTATATGAACACATTTTGTGAATCCATCTTGAAAAAAATCGGACCTACGCATGCACATTTCCAGTACAACGCAAGGAAATTAATGTCGTTAAAGTCCGTTTTAATATAAGGTATTCTTCGAGAAACTTAAGTAACGACAAGGTTATAACCACAGCTTGCAACTTTTGAAGACAAATTGCCTGTTCTTTCCAGGTTATGAGTGAAAACACTTTATTTTTAGGCAATAAAATATTTGAAATCCCGCCATTTTTTCAAACCCGGCCAGGGGATCTGGGAAAAAAAGTTCACGCATGCTCATTACGTTTTTCCGCCCTGAAGATTGACCGGGGGTCTCTTCTGAGGAGAGGTCTGGATAGCTAGTGATTGTGATAGCAGCATTGCTCTCATACCTTTAATTCTCTAATGAAGCTATTAAAATAAACTCTCTGAATATCGAAAGAGCACAACAATTTTAGGTTATCTGTGAAAATTTGAGCCTCATAATTATCGTATACCAGATAGTTTGTATGGGCTCAGTAATGTTTTTGCCACCTTTGTTATTGCTTGTAAAGAGCTGAAAATTGCAAAATTGCTCACATTAACCAAGTTTCTCAACTTTTGAATTTAATTTCTGCATATGGTGATGCCTTCTTTGGGTTAACTCATATGCCAATGAGCAAAAATGTAAACAATGAAGTCAGTTGAGATTGGCCTATATTTAATACTTTGTTGAGATTTCTCATTTCTGTCATATGTCCTTTCAGCTTTCTCTCAATGCTAGGGGAAGAGGTTTATGGTGATAACTCTCCAATCTGGGATGATGACTTAACATTTCCACAGTTATTAACCCTGGGCACTTCAAGAACAACACCTTTGACAGCATTACCGGAAATAGGGGATTCCCTTGTGGCTACTGCAAGGTAAGACAATGAAGGAGATTTCAACCTACTTCTTTAGGTCAGGGTTCAAGAAAAGGCTGATTCTTAATTTCCTGTCTCCTAGCCCTAATTGTTCATGAGTTTGGACTAGGAAACAAAGGAAATTGAGAATCAACCTTTGTTAAATCAAAATTAACCTGAAATTAAATTTGACCCGAAACATCTTTGTCTCAATATTACAATTCAATAGATATTTATATGCCACTTTTACAATGCTCATGATACACTGCCTGTTAACCCCCTAAACTTTTGCATGAGTATTGCTTTCAATTTCTTCTGTGTATAACAATCATCCCAAAAGAAGACACAAGCAATGCTTATGCAATTTTTTGGGGTGGATGAAAAGATGTATTATGGCGATGTGATAGAAGCCAATTGATGAAATGAGACAAATTAATAGGAATGTCTATATTGAGCTCATAATAAATTATTTATGTTGTAGTGAATTTATTATTTATATATTATAGATAAATAAAAATTACCTGAGATAAAAATTAACTACAACATAATTATAATGTACCCATTTCCAAACCCCAATTGAAATTAATTTATTAAACTACAGAGTTATATTAACCTTAAACATGAATCCTGGTTGACCTGTTTGTCCCTGTTGTCCCAGTTGTCCTGATGGTCCCAGTTATAATGGTTGTCCCAGTCTTCCCACTTCTCCTTGTTGTCCCGGTTGTCCTGGTGTTCCAGGTTGTCCTGTTTCTACCAGTTGACTAGTCGCCATGGTTGTTCCAGTCCTCCCTGATGTCCTGGTTGTCACTGTTGTCACTGTTGTTACTGTTGTCACTACTCCAGATGCTGTCACTGTTGTCCCTGTTCTCACTGTTTTTACTGTTTTCGCTTTTCACACACTTGTCCCTCTTATCGATGTTGTCACTGTTGTCACGATTGTCGCTGTTGTCGCTGTTCTCACTGTTGACCCTGTTGTTGCTCTTGTCACTTTGTCCCTATTGTCGCCGTTGTCACTATTGTTGCTGTTATCCCTGTTGTCACTAGTGTAACTGTTGTCGCTTTTATCCCTGTTGTCACCGTTGTCGCTGTTGTCACCGTTGTCGCTGTTGTCACTGTTGTCGCTGTTGTCACTGTTGTCACCCTTGTCAATGTTGTCGCTGTTGTCATCGTTGTCACAATTGTCACCGTTGTCACCATTGTCGCTGTTGTTGCTCTTGACACCGTTCTCACCGTTTTCACTGTTGTCGCTGTTGTCTCCGTTGTCAACGTTGTCACTGTTGTCGCTCTTGTCACCCTTGTAACCGTTGTCACTGTTGTTGCTGTTGTCACCGTTGTCACCGTTTCCACTGTTGTCCTTGTTGTCACTGTTGTCACCAATGTCACTGTTGTCGCTGTTGTCACCCTTGGCACCGTTTTCTCTGTTGTCCCTGTTGTCACTGTTGTCACCATTGTCACTGTTGTCACCCTCTTCACCGTTGTCACCGTTGTCACCGTTTTCACCCTTGTCGCCGTTGTCCCTGTTGTAACTGTTATCGCTGTTGTCACCTTTGTCAATGTTGTCACTGTTGTCGCTGTTGTCACCCTTGTCACCGTTATAGCAGCTGTCGCTGTTATCACCATTGTCACCGTTGTCGCTGTTGTCACCGTTGTCACTGTCGGCGCTGTTGTCACTGTTGTGACTGTTGTCACCGTTGTCACCGTTGTCACCCTTGTCACAGTTGTCACCGATGTCGCTGTTGTCACTGTTGTCACCTTTTTCACTTTTGCCGCCGTTGTCGCTGTTGTCACCATTGTCACCGTTTTCACTGTTGTCCCCGTTGTCACTGTTGTCACTGTTGTAACTGTTGTCAGCGTTGTCACTGTTGTCACTGTTGTCACTGTTATAACTGTTGTCAGCGTTGTCACTGTTGTCACTGTTGTAACTGTTGTCAGCGTTGTCACTGTTGTCACTGTTGTAACTGTTGTCAGCGTTGTCACTGTTGTCACTGTTGTAACTGTTGTCAGCGTTGTCACTGTTGTCACTGTTGTAACTGTTGTCAGCGTTGTCACTGTTGTCACTGTTGTCACTGTTGTCACTGTCGGCGCTGTTGTCACTGTTGTGACTGTTGTCACCGTTGTCACCCTTGTCACAGTTGTCACCGATGTCGCTGTTGTCACTGTTGTCACCTTTTTCACTTTTGCCACCGTTGTCGCTGTTGTCACCATTGTCACCGTTTTCACTGTTGTCCCCGTTGTCACCGTCATAGCAGCTGTCGCTGTTATCACCATTGTCACCGTTGTCGCTGTTGTCACCGTTGTCACTGTCGGCGCTGTTGTCACTGTTGTGACTGTTGTCACCGTTGTCACCCTTGTCACAGTTGTCACCGATGTCGCTGTTGTCACTGTTGTCACCTTTTTCACTTTTGCCGCCGTTGTCGCTGTTGTCACCATTGTCACCGTTTTCACTGTTGTCCCCGTTGTCATTGTTGTCACTGTTGTAACTGTTGTCAGCGTTGTCACTGTTGTCACTGTTGTAACTGTTGTCAGCGTTGTCACTGTTGTCACTGTTGTAACTGTTGTCAGCGTTGTCACTGTTGTCACTGTTGTAACTGTTGTCAGCGTTGTCACTGTTGTCACTGTTGTCACCGTTGTCACTGTTGTCACTGTTGTCACTGTTGTAACTGTTGTCAGCGTTGTCACTGTTGTCACTGTTGTCACTGTTGTAACTGTTGTCAGCGTTGTCACTGTTGTCACTGTTGTCACTGTTGTAACTGTTGTCAGTGTTGTCACTGTTGTCACTGTTGTAACTGTTGTCACTGTTGTCACTGTTGTAACTGTTGTCAGCGTTGTCACTGTTGTCACTGTTGTAACTGTTGTCAGCGTTGTCACTGTTGTCACTGTTGTCACTGTTGTCAGCGTTGTCACTGTTGTCACTGTTGTAACTGTTGTCAGCGTTGTCACTGTTGTCACTGTTGTCACTGTTGTCAGCGTTGTCACTGTTGTCACTGTTGTAACTGTTGTCAGCGTTGTCACTGTTGTGACTGTTGTCACCGTTGTCACCCTTGTCACAGTTGTCACCGATGTCGCTGTTGTCACTGTTGTCACCTTTTTCACTTTTGCCGCCGTTGTCGCTGTTGTCACCATTGTCACCGTTTTCACTGTTGTCCCCGTTGTCACTGTTGTCACTGTTGTAACTGTTGTCAGCGTTGTCACTGTTGTCACTGTTGTCACTGTTGTAACTGTTGTCAGCGTTGTCACTGTTGTCACTGTTGTCACTGTTGTAACTGTTGTCAGCGTTGTCACTGCTGTCACTGTTGTCACTGTTGTCACTGTTGTAACTGTTGTCAGCGTTGTCACTGTTGTCACTGTTGTAACTGTTGTCAGCGTTGTCACTGTTGTCACTGTTGTCACTGTTGTAACTGTTGTCAGCGTTGTCACTGTTGTCACTGTTGTAACTGTTGTCAGCTTTGTCACTGTTGTCACTGTTGTCACTGTTGTAACTGTTGTCAGCGTTGTCACTGTTGTCACTGTTGTAACTGTTGTCACTGTTGTCACTGTTGTAACTGTTGTCAGCGTTGTCACTGTTGTCACTGTTGTAACTGTTGTCAGCGTTGTCACTGTTGTCACTGTTGTCACTGTTGTCACTGTTGTCAGCGTTGTCACTGTTGTTACTGTTGTAACTGTTGTCAGCGTTGTCACTGTTGTCACTGTTGTAACTGTTGTCAGCGTTGTCACTGTTGTCACTGTTGTAACTGTTGTCAGCGTTGTCACTGTTGTCACTGTTGTCACTGTTGTAACTGTTGTCAGCGTTGTCACTGTTGTCATTACTGTAACCGTTGTCCCCGTTGTCACTGTTGTCGCTGTTGTCACTTTTGTTACCGTTGTCGCGGTTGTCAGTTCTATTCCTGTTGTCGCTGTTGTCACTGTTTTGAATTGCAAATTCTTTTATAGATTTTAAAGAAGACTGTTGAAAACACCAGTCGATTTTGTATTCTGGTTTTTTATGAACATGTCACCTAAATGAAGGAATTTGCATATATTAGGAGAAAACTTTTTTGCGTATTTCATTCATAAATTCTGGTTGAACAGACAAAGCTTCTTCGTGTTGTCTTGATCAGCTTCTTTTTATTTGTGAAATTCGTTTGTTTATTCCCGTAGCAAACTGGAAAGCCATTCACCTATCTGGAGTCCTCCATTTCCGTGTAAATAGCCCTTTAATGTGCCGTTTATAAAGCATAGTTTGTGTCTTATTTAGGAAAAGAAATGGTTCTGGTGCAGAAAATGATGGATCTCTTGGTACTGATGTGAAGCTACAAAAGCTGACAGGTAACTGATAAATAAGAAGAGGAAGCCCGAAGGCGTTTACGCGGGATGTGTTGGTGTAAGAAAGAATTACCGCTATGTTGAATGGAAATGGAAAGATGAGTAGTGCATGCAACAAATGTGTGCAGGAGAGACGGAGATGTTCTGTTAAGGACTAATACACTAGAAGATAATTTACACACAAGGGTTCCTTTGCTACTCAAAACAAAACTGGAGTATGGGGTAGTTCACTAAAACTTGCATTCCTTTACTAATGTCCTCAAAAAATGCACTTCCACATTGAACAATAGCATGTAATGCATGATACTTCCAATAACTACAGGGCGGCAAGGCTGTGCTCTAGGGAAAATTTCAGGAAGCCCTTCGGGCTCCCCAAGCATTTTAGCTGGGGTGCCCAGCCCTTAAAGATCATTTTAGCTGGGGTGCGCGGGCCTCCAAGTTGGTTGCTGACATTAATAAGTCAGTGAGCTGTTAGTTAATTATTAAAAATTAAACAAATTATTTTCTGAACAAGTCAAGCAGAATTTTGTGAATATTTTTTCATGACAAATCACATCCCTTTGACCTCCTGAACGTGCAAAAAAAAAAAACCCGTATTGTCATATGAAAGTAAGTTTTCGCGCCATATGAGAAACATGGGCAACGCCGCCGAAGATTTCATGTTTTTTAAATACAAAAGGAAGATTCTGGTCTGTTTATGCATTTTTTATAAAAAACATTTTGGGGTCAAAAATAAGGGCACTATTATTTCTATTAATCATTTTAATTTAGGATGAAAAGAAAATTCGCTTGTTAAGATTGACTGAGATCCCGTGGAGCTTTCCAGGAAAACTGTTATGATTTCAACGAAACCGTGGCGCCCCCCGAGGGGTTACTTGGGTTAATTTTTGCTGGTAGGTACGTGGTGTAAGCATCATATAGTGGTTCCCCGTTAGTTAAATAGCCATACATAGCCCTACCTAGCCATACATAACCATACATAGCCATACACAGCCCTACATAGCCCTACATAGCCCTACACAACCCTATAAAGCCCTACGTAGCCCTACATTGCCCTACATAGCCCTACATAGCCCTACATACCCCTACATACCCCTACATTGCCGTACATAGCCCTGCATAGTCATACATAGCCATACACAGCCATTCATAGCCCTGCATAGACCTACATAGCCATACACAGCCCTACATAGCCATACATAGCCATAAATAACCATACATAGCCATACATAGCCCTACATAGCCATACATAGCTCTACATAGTCATACATAGCCATACACAACCCTAAATAACCCTACATAGCCATACATAGCCATACATAGCCATACGTAGTCATACACAGCCCTACATAGCCCTACGTAGCCATACATAGCCCTTCATTGCCCTACCTAGCCCTACATAGCCATACATAGCCCTACATAGCCATACACAGCCATACATAGCCCTACATAGACCTACATAGCCATACATAGCCCTATATAGCCATATATAGCCATACATAGCCCTACATAGCCATACATAGCCATACACAGCCCTACAGAGCCCTACATAGCCATCCATAGCCATACATAGCCATAGACGGCCCTACATATCCATACATAGCCATAGACAGCCCTACATAGCCATACATAGCCATACACAGCCCTACATAGCCCTACATAGCCATACACAGCCATACATAGCCCTACATAGCCATACATAGCCATACACAGCCCTACATAGCCATACATAGCCCTCCATAGCCATACATAGCCCTACATAGCCATACATAGCCCTACATAGCCATACATAGTCCTCCATAGCCATACATAGCAGCCCTACATAGCCCTACATAGCCCTCCATAGCAATACATAGCCATACATAGCCATACACAGCGCTACATAGCCCTACATAGCCATACATAGCCCTATATAGCCATACATAGCCCTACATAGCCATACATAGCCATACATAACCATACATAGCCCTACATAGCCATACAGAGCCATACAGAGCCCTACATAGCCCTACATAGCCATACACAGCCATACACAGCCCTACATAGCCCTACATAGCCATACATAGCCCTACATAGCCATACATAGCCATACATAGTCCTCCGTAGCCATACATAGCCATACACAGCCCTACATAGCCATACATAGCCCTCCATAGCAATACATAGCCATACACAGCGCCACATAGCCATACATAGCCATACATAGCCCTATATAGCCATATATAGCCATACATAGCCATACATAGCCCTACATAGCCCTACATAGCCATACATAGCCATACACAGCCATACATAGCCATACACAGCCCTACATAGCCATACATAGCCCTCCATAGCAATACATAGCCATACATAGCCATACACAGCGCTACATAGCCATACATAGCCATACATAGCCCTACATAGCCATATATAGCCATACATAGCCATACGTAGCCATACACAGCCATACATAGCCATACATAGCCATACACAGCCTTACATAGCCATACATAGCCATATATAGCCCTACATAGCCCTACATAGCCATACACAGCCCTACATAGCCCTACATAGCCATACATAGCCATACACAGCCATACGCAGCCCTACATAGCCATACATAGCCATACATAGCCATACATAGTCATACACAGCCCTACATAGCCCTACATAGCCCTACATAGCCATAGGTTCTTCGTCTACCTGATTCCTGGTCGAATTGGAATTTGGAAATTTTGATTTTTGAGGAGTACCCGGAGAAAAACCTCTCGGAGCAAGGGAGAGAACCAACTAACAAACCCACCCCACATATGGCGTCGACGCCGGGATTTGAACCCGGGCCACATTGGTGGGAGGCGAGTGCTCTCACCACTACGCCACCCTTGCTGCCCCATACAGAGCCCTACATAGCCCTACATAGCCCTACATAGCCATACACAGCCCTACATAGCCATACATAGCCATACACAGCCCTACATAGCCCTACATAGCCATACATAGCCCTACATAGCCCTACATAGCCATACATAGTCCTCCATAGCGATACATAGCCATACACAGCCCTACATAGCCCTACATAACCTTACATAGCCCTCCATAGCCATACATAGCCGTACATAGCCCTACATAGCCATACATAGTCCTCCGTAGCCCTACACAGCCATACACAGCTATACATAGCCCTACATGGCCACACACAGCCGTACACAGCCCTACGTAGCCCTACATAGCCCTACATGTCTATACATAGCCCTACATAGCCATACATAGCCATACATAGCCTTACATAGCCCTGCATAGCCATACATAGCCCTACATAGCCCTACATGGGTATACATAGCCATACATAGCCATACACAGCCATAGACAGCCCTACATAGCCCTACATAGTCCTATATGGCTATAGATAGCCTTACATAGCCATACATAGCCATATATAGCCCTGCATAGCCATACATAGCCCTACATAGCCCTACATGGCTATACATAGCCATACATAGCCCTACATAACCATACATAGCCCTACATAGCCCTACATGGCTATACCTGGCCCTACATAGTCCTACATAGCCATACATAGCCCTACATAGCCATACACAACGATACACAGCCTTGCACAGCCCTACATAGCCATAGATAGCCTTAAATAACCATTCATAGTCCTACATAGCCCTACATAGCCATACATAGCCATAAATAGGCCTACATAGCCCTACGTAGCCGTACACAGCACTACATAGCCATACACAGTCCTACATAGCCATACATAGCCATACATAGCCGTACATAGCCGTACATAGCCCTACATAGCCATACACAGCCATACATTGCCATACACAGCCCTACATAGCCCTACATAGCCATACATAGCCGTGCACAGCCCTACATAGCCATACATAGCCATACACAGCCCTACATAGCCATACATAGCCATACATAGCCATACATAGTCCTACATGGCCCTACATTGCCATACACAGCCCTACATAGCCATACACAGCCATCTATAGCGCTATATAGCCCTACATAGCACTACATAGCCCTACATAACTTTACATAACCCTATAGATAGCCCTACATACCCTTACATAACCCTATATAAACGTACACATGTGCAGGAGCTCGACTTGGGTGACGTAGTGAAAAGTTTTTTGAAGTGCAGACAAAGCATGCATAAATCTTTTCCTTGTGATTATGAACGTAAAGGAAAGACGTGTTCTGCTGTGCGGTTATTTGGTAGAAAAAGAAAAGCCAACTTGAGATTCAATTGTAAAGCGTACAGTTTTGAGGAGTCGTTGGTTTAAGATATCGAACTCAGCATTTTCCCTAGGTAGCTGGAGACAGACATACCTCGGAAATTTGGCGGGTTATTACTCCTGCTCGAATTATAGATGGGAGCAATAAGACCACCACATTAAGTCTGAGGCATGGTACCTAAAGTAGAAATTGAATAATTTTTCATATACAGGCATCAAAGTATCAAGACTAGCTTTTACCATTTCACTTTTAATTTATCCGAAAATGGGCTGGCTTAAGATATTCATTTGAATGAAGAGTTTGGAAATATTGCAGCCACTTTTTTCTCTGAGATTGATAGGACATCCTCTTTCGTACATCACCCTACATACCCCGACAGATTCCAGGTATTAAGAAATTTACATACTGGGAGATTTGAATTGTAAATTTCTTTCAAATCCCTTAGAGGTTCACACTACCCATCTATTGGACTTCATGGTTGAATATCAATTGGCACAATTCATCAAAGAACTGGCAGAGTTAATGCCAAATCGCATACTCGTATTGATGTATTTATTACATATACACCCTGGGGGTGAGAGTCACATAAAAGTGAAGGGGATGCTCATCGTTTCCCTTAGTGATGTAAATTGCCAATTTTGGTGTCACTTAAAGTTATTTTCGACACTATATTTGCTCATTAAGGTATCGCTTATGGCTGAGCATAAATAAATTCCGTGACACTGACCTATAGATGTCTATAGATGTCCCTCGCTGGTCTCCTTAGGGGTTTAGTAATTTAATTTTCTCACGAGCACGGGGACCCAACATAGTGATACACATCATCAGATCTTGATCGCCAAAACGGCGCATAATTGCGGACACCAATGGATGGGACTAAATAAAACAACTAGTGATTCCACACCTCGCTGTGCAATAGACCCTTTGTTGTTCATTCTATTCCCCACCTTTTCCATGAAGGGACGAGTCCTCCGACTCCGCTAGAAAGTGCGCCTTTGAATTAGTTAAATCAATCACTAGGTTTGAAAGTGATCTGTTGTAAACTAACCAAGATATAGCTTCTAAAAGTAGCGAAATTTTACGAAATTTTATGGCGAAATTAGCAAAATTTTATTTGGGGAGGCGGGGGAGGCAAACTTACCCCCCAACATACAAACATGACATTTCACTTTCAAATTTTGGCAGTCTTACTAACTTTGAGGCTTCTTTCTAGTAGTATTGACAGGTTTTATCCTTACTAGTCCATGTCAAAAGTGGAAAAACCCGTTGAAAAGGCTATCCACGCACGTTCCACCCGGGATGCGAATTTTGACAATATAAAAATCATTCTTTGCGTGGTGCAACTGGAATAGAAAAGTGGATGGAGGAAGTTGTATCCGGGTGTTTTCGCTTTAATATAAATGGGCCCATGTCTGTAGCCTCCACCGTAGACGATCTTAGGGGGTTCGTCACGCGTTCCTCGGGCAGGAACGCATGACGAACCCCTAAAAACGTTTGCGGGGAGGCTACTATATCTGGGGCTCTGATGGGGGTATTTCCACTAACTCGGAATTTAGAGGCGTGTGCCGCCAGGGGTCGTCTCTGTAACGTTTGGGTTACGATTACTTTTACTCAGCGTAGTTGTTATTCGTTAAAATGGGAAACAGGTTGTGGATAGTTATTTATAAAATTCGCATTTGACAGTCGAACCACATACTTTACTTCTTGGGGTGGTAGAAAAACAAATCCAGACTTGCTTTATTTATCAGGTGCTCCCAACGAGTGTTTTCGGCTAACTTCCTTCCCTATGATATAATTTGGGCGGCAAGGTTTCTCACACGATTCTTGAGTTCAGATGGTAGGGAAGGCTCAAATGGAACAGAGCGGGAAAGAACGGCGAGAATAAACGCCCAAAAGTGGCTTGATTAAACAACTCGGCTTTGAAAAGCTGCTTTATTATTGGTTTATGCGACAATCTAACTACTAAGTTATAAAATAATCCTTAAAAAAATCCGTTTGCGTATTGATCGATCCTGGGTGACAAAATATTGCCACAATCGTGCTACAGTTTCACAAAACATATCAATGTTTCTTCCTTGAAACGTCCGCTATAACCTCAGAAGTGTAGTCTCTTATGATAACACAGGGCTGCAAGGCTATGTGGGGTTGCGTAGAGTTCTGTACGGCTATGTAGCGCTTTTTTAGGGCTATGTATAGCTATGTAGGGTTGTGTAGTGATATGTAGGGTTGTGTAGAGCTATGTAACGCTATGTAGAGCTATGTAGGGTTATGTAGGGTTGTGAAGGGATTGTGGGGCTATTTGTAAAATGCAACTAGTGGTCTATTATCAATGCTGCGTTCCGATTGGTTGCGCTACTACTAGGCTATATGTTACAGCCCACTATTTCCGAAAAGTGCCAGCTTTGAAAACCAAGACAGTGGCGTATGTATGGCTATTTATGTCTATGTATAGCTATATTTAAGCAATAGAAAACGTTTTCTGTTTGCATTGCCCCATATAAACACGAGAGGGGTTGGGAGAATTCGAGAAAGTTATTCAAACCCGAGACGAAGTCGAGGGTTTGTATAACTGTCGAGAATTCTCCCAACGCCTCGAGTGTTTATATCAGGCTATGCAAACACAGGAAAAAAGTTTTCCATTGCTTTTATAAAATAACTTTCCCGAGAAAAAACGCAAAACTCTTTGTATGGCACTGATTAAAAGATAAATTCTTACCAGTCGCAAAGTCTTGTCCACGAAGTCTTGCACGTGTAATCAGTTCTTGTTTTGCAAAAAGATGCTTTCTAAAATACGGATTTTTCTCGCTTAAAATGTCAGCTTATTAGGGAAGAGAAATTGACACACCTTCTTTGTAAGGATTTTCCAAGTTTCAGCCGACGAATGAATGGGTAAATAAAGTCAACTTGTCAAGTTTTGACCTCCAAAACGTTTTCAAATTCGTGCTTCCATGATAACCGCGCGAAAAGCAAAACTTCTTGACGCCACAACGATGTTTACATACTCTCATGCAAACACTCCTCTCGCCCAATAAGAGCGCGCGTACTATCTTATTTATTTTATAAATGGCAATGTATGGCTATGTATGGCTATGTAGGGCTATGTATGGCTATGTAGGGCTATGTAGGGCTGTGTATGGCAATGTATGGCTATGTAGGGCTGTGTATGGTTATGTATGGCTATGTAGGACTATGTAGGGGAGCAAAGGGATGGCGCAGTGGTGAGAGCGCTCGCCTCCCACCAGTGTGGCCTGAGTTCAATTCCCGGCGTCGACGCCATATTTGGGTTGAGTTTGCAGTTGGTTCTCTCCTTTGCTCCGAGAGGTTTTTCTCCGGGTACTCCGGTTTTCCTCTCTCCTCAAAAACCAACATTTCCAAATTCCAATTCGACCAGGAATCAGGTAGACGAAGAACCACTTTGTGGATGTGCTACCTCCAAATCATTATTTATTTATTTATTTATGTAGGGCTGTGTATGGCTATGTAGGGCAACGTATGACTAGCTATGTAGGGCTATGTAGGTCTATGTGGGGCTATGTATGGCTGTGTATGGACATGTAGGTCTATGTATGGCTATGTAGGGCTATGTATGGCTATGTAGGGCTATGTAGAGCAATGTAGGGCTATGTAGGGCTCTGTATGGCTATGTAGGGCTATGTAGGGCTATGTGAATGAGTGAGTGAGTGAGTGAGTGAGTGAGTGAGTGAGTGAAAACTTTATTTACCCACGGTAATTTTATCAAATAACTTTACATAAAGCATCTGTTCTACCTAAAAGCCGTGCATTATAGTTAACTTACTTAAAGATATAGATATATATCTAAAAACTAAACTAAGAAAGATCGTACACAATATTAAACCTAATGATAAAAAACTAAAATTATGAGGCTTGTGTAGATAGTAAATACGACCTGATCTTAGCCTTAACTTGTCTTAAAGAAGTCTCTTCCTTTAAACTGGAAGGAAGAGAATTCCAGAGCTTAGCGCCTGCAGAAGCAAAACTATTCCTAAAATAGTTTGTTCTTGCTTTTGACACTATTAGATTCATTCCAGAGGAGGGAAGGTCATAACTGAGCCGGCTTATATTAACGTCAAACATGTCAGACAAATAAGAGGGACAGAGGCCATGATTTACGTTTAAGATCATCAATGCCATATGTGTTGTCTCATTTCACTAAGTGAGAGCCACCCAAGTTCATGCCGAATATCAGCTGAATGTTTCGAGTATGAAGCACCTGTAATAACACGAGCGGCCCTATTTGGCAACTTTTGAAGACTGTCTACCAACGTTTCGCCAATACTATCCCAAACAATATATACAACAATAAGTAAAATAAGGCTCAACTATTGACCTGTATACGTTTATGAGGTGCTCCAAACCAACAAAAGGCCTAATACTCTTAAGAATTCTAATGCCACGGCCCACCTTTTGTCTGACACTTTCTAAATGATTTCTCCAAGTAAGAAATTGGTCGATAGTGAGGCCAAGACACTTTGTACTTTCGACCTGTTGTAACGTTAAACCATTCACACTTAATGAAATACTTCCAGCTAATGTTACAATTCTCTGCCGAGAACCTATCACCATAAAATCTGTTTTTAGAATATTCAATGTGAGTTTATTTGAGCTAATCCAATTAAAAATTCTGTTAAGGTCGTTGCTCATTTCAGTCTAAAGGATTGATAAATCCACGGCAGAGAACGTTAAATTTGTATCATCAGCAAATGACCTTACTTTACTATGATCTAAGCAATTTGGTAAGTCATTAATGGCTATGTAGGGCTATGTAGGGCTGTGTAGGGCTGTGTATGGCTGTGTATGGCTATGTAGGGCTGTGTATGGCTGTTTATGGCTATGTCGGGCTGTGTGTGGCTATGTAGGGCTATGTAAAGCTATATTATTAAAGCTAAAGCTATTAAAGCTATTAAAGCTATTAAAGCTATATTAACTAACGGGGAACCACTATATGATGCCTACACCACGTACCTACCGCCGTCACGCGAGTTACCGCTGACTGCCCGCAAAACTGTGTTCAGGGGCTTCGTACACGTGTGGTTTATAAATTTTCGTGTGCAAGACTAATTGTAATGCTTGTTATGTTGGTGAAACCGTCGAAACATGTCTGGTAAATTAAGGAAAATTGTTATGTTTATCGGCTATCTATATTGTTGCTGCTATCTAGACCGTTTGGATAAATCTTGAGATGTTTTTGTAATCTTGTGCAGAAAAACGTTAATTTTAATTTTTTGTGGGAAAGATTTTCCTTTACATTCATATTTAGTGTAATATTCCACATTCTGAGGGGAAAACATCGATAATTCAGTGGGATTACCTTATTATAGGAAATAAACGATGCACGTTGACAACGCGAAGAAAATTTGCGTTACACAAAATTAACGCGAGTTTTCCAAAAGTTACTTTTAAAAACATCAAATTAACGCGAAATTTTCGAAAACAATGTGTGCCTAACTTTATGTTACTTTTAACTTTCAGATCTGATTCCAGCCTTTGTGCGAGCTAGAGGAGACAAGGCACTCGCTGCTTACCACAGGGCAATTGAGACTGGTGGTAGCACATATGATAAACGTGTCAAGGTTTTGCTCGTAGGGCAAGACCGTGTGGGCAAAACGAGCCTCGGTAGAGCTCTAAGAGGTGAACCTTTTAATGAAGCCGAACTCAGTACCGAGGGAGTACAAATGATTCCTGCTATCAAAAATGCTGGGACAGGCGCGTGGAAAAATCCATCTTTTCTTGAACACACAACAGTATTTGATCATAAGGTTGCTGCGAAGACTGCTGAGGATTTATTAAGCAAACATTCGGAGCAGCCAGCAGATAAAAGACCAAGAATTGAAGCGTCTAACAAAACAGATCAGTTATTTGTCCAAGATGGTAAGCGTGCCAAACATTTTCTTTTAATTTATTTTTCCTCTCAGTGATAATTATTTCAAACGAATCCTTGAGTTCGAGAGGCTTTTAGTTTGCGAGAAAGATTCATCTTTGAAGAAAAGAAGAAAAGAACTAAGAACATGTCTTCAGTTTGCTTAAACGGGGTAAAAATATCCAGAAAACACACTTTTTCTACGACACAAAATTAAGGCAATCGTGGGCAAAACATCAAAACAGATACAGCGCTTGTATGGGCGAAAAATCGGCACTTAGAAAAGTGGCCGCTTAATACATGGCCGCTCTGGCACGGATATAGGATAAATACCAACCGATTTCCTAAGCGAGAGAGGAGGGCGCAAGCTTTTAAGGGGGTCTGGGGACATACTCCCCAAGGAAATGTTTGGAGTTTCTCCCTAAAGTTCTCTTTTGTGGGTTTGTGATTCATTGGTGGTATCTAATGCCCGGAAATTGAAAAAAAAAATTGTCCAAACCATTTTCCAGCCAGTCAACTAGGAAAGATTTATCATTATCATTATTGTTATTATTATTATTATTATTATTATTATTATTATTATTATTATCATTCTTCCTCTTCTTTGTCTTAAGCTTATTCTTATTCTTATTCTTCTTATTCTTATTATTATTATTATTATTATGAACAATATGTTTATTATGAAAAATCTGACCTATTTTCGTAAAACGGTGGAAACCGGTACGGATCCGCGCCTGCCGTTATTTACAATTTTCTAAGGAATGTATAAATGGTTACTGAAGGGAAAAATTTTCTAGCAATTAAATGGTTCTGAAAAATCAAAACTGAACAACCTTTGGGTTGGTGGCATTAACCCTTCCCCTTGCCCTCCCCAGGGATAGGCTAATTAAACACGGATGGACTTTTAAGTTGATGGATTTTTTTTATAAGGTATCATTTAGTCCCGCAACGGGGTACTACAAAAATAGACAGAACGTACAAAGGGAACAAGGTAGTAGACTCATAGGCCATCAGAGGAAATCTGTCTCTCTGACTTCCGATCTTTCAAGGCCTGAAGGTGGATAATCTGTGAGCGTTGTACAGGCTATGTATTTCAACACCAATTTCTTACATTGCACGCTTTTTTTTTCTGTAACCACACAGAACTCCTCCAACAGGAAGAAGCTTCTAGAGAGGTCAAGGAAAAAGCCGATGAAGGAAAAACTCAAGTCCTCCAACAGGAAGAAGCTTCTAGGGAGGTCAAGGAAAACGAGGCCCAGAAAAATCGTAAGTAAAACTAGAAGTTCTCCTTGAGAAGGGAAGTGCTGCCGTGAGTTTCGATGCGAATAGAACAAAGACAGTATGTAGAACAGTTGAACATATGAATTTTTTTCTTAAAGTAAATAACATAGAATTATGATGCACTCAGAATAAAATACAAAAAATGAACCGATCACAATGACAAATATGCTTACATTCAGATACTGACTCGCCAAAGTTTCAACATGATTTTGTAATTCATTTTAAGAACAGCAGTGCTGATAGACTGTTTCTTCATCGAACAATCATCGTGTACATGACGAGAAGAGTTGCGAACAAATAAACTTGTTTATTCACGGGTCAGGTAGACGTACAGTACACGCCGATCACAACTTATAATCCTGATTCCCGAGATAACAATCTGTGTGACAAAAAATACTCGCTGTAACTAATCTTGAAACCTAGCATAAAAAAAACCGAAAAAATGTCCCGCACAATAGTTCTTGAACTGTTCTTACCGTTTAGACTGTTTAAAGAGACAGCAAACCTCCGATGTACTACAACTTCTGCACAGATCTTATACTCACATGAGAACAAAACAAAATGGCGGGTTGCTCTGAAGAGAAAAACAGGCGCGGCAGCTAAGCACTTGCTGATTGAACCTTGGAACCATCGAACCATGGAACCATCGAACCAAAAATCTTAAATCGCTCAAGAATATGGTCTGCTGCCGGCTGATGCCCGGCAGCAATAAGACGGAACCGTGGAGAGAACAGGGTAATAGATTCATTGGCCATCATGCAGAGGAAATTCTAGCCTGGGTTGCAGCTAGCCTGCGTAGCAAGCGTTTCCGCGCGAGTTTGTTTTTCCCGCTCTAACTTTCACGCAGTAACTCGATTGGAAACGCTTGCTACGCAGGCTAGGTTGCAGCCTGCCCATTTGTATAGCCCATACAAAAGGTTTAGAGTGTCTGCGACGCAGGCAAAGGAAATGCACCCCTCTGACTCGGCTTCCGATCTTTCAGGCCTAAAGTTGGTCAACTCGAGATTTTTTCAGCGGGTACGGGAAAGAAAAACAAGAGTCAACTTTTGCTCCTCTTTATTTTATCACAAATATAGGAGGCACTAACGAGTGATTTCAACAAGTATTTTTTGGTGGAGTCCCATTTTTCTGTCAAACAATCGAAATGCTGGATTTGCATTAGAGTGAATACCAGAAGAGTTTCACTAATAACACTGAAAATTATTCTTTTTTGTTTCAGAAGACCAAGACCTTGAAAATCAAAAGAAGCCATTTGGCGTTCCAGATGAAATTGCCATAATATTAGAAGAACACCTCGAGAAAAATGAAGCTGACGCTGATGAAAACATTTGGCCCATCATTTGGGATTTTGCTGGACAGGACATCTATCGTTCTATACATCCAATCTTTATGTCATCATATGACATTTATCTTCTCGTGTTTGATCTTACAAAGAAATTGAGCGAAAAAGCAGAATGTCGAGTCAATGTGGGACACAAAGAGCGCACCGCAACAGCCCGCGATAGCGAGGACACCAATTTGGATCACTTATTTAGGTGGATGGACTTGATTCACTCTTTGAAGACGGATTTTCAGAGCGATGGTCTTTCGTATCCTCCAGTCATACTTGTCGGTACCCATGCTGACCGTGTAGACGATCCACGTCAAGCAATTAAATCTGTAGTAGAAGAGAAGTGTTCAAGTGTGTTCGATGAATACACTTATTTACCACACATCGCAGATTGTCTTCCGATTGATAACACAAAATCTGGAAAATCAGCCGACCAGGAGGAAATCAGTGAGTTGCGAAAAAAGATCTTGGAGTTGGCTGATAAAATGCCTCATACCAAGAGGGAAATCCCTTTGCAATGGCATCGTGTCGAGAAAGAAATTAGACAACCTGTCTGGCAAAAACAAAAGTACCTCCGAAAGGAATCTTTTCGAAAAGATATTGTTTCACACCACTGTACTTTTGAGAGTGAAGACGACTTTGATGAGCTTGTGTATTTTTTGCATGGCCGTGGAACAATAGTGTACCATGAACATGAACAGGACAAACAGAAATTTGGTCTGATTGTCTTAGATCCCCAGTGGTTAATTAATGTACTCTGTGAGATTATCAAAGTGGAACCGGATCAGAACGAACCTCTGTGTTTAAGACAAGATCGCAAGAAATTAGCAAAAGAAGGAGTTCTTCGTGAGCGGTTGATTAATTATACCTGCAAGAAAAAACATGTGTGTCCTATTAAAGACTCTTTTATATCTTTAATGGATAAGTTCAACCTCATTTGCAAGTGGCCAGAAAAAACAAAAGAAACTAAAACAGGAGAATCGCAAATCCTGG